>JASAMZ010006523.1:0-17576 GCA_030248115.1 Linhomoeus sp. GSCO2_2 | reverse complement strand
ACAGGGGTAAGGGAGGCAGGGAAAATTGAGGTCAAATTTGGTAAGGAAGCCATTGAAAATCAGGGAGAATTCTCTTCTACTTTCACAGCAAATTCGCCACTGATGAACCAAATGGGGACGATTTCAACTTCTAACTGTTCCCTCACAAACGCGTGCGCTGCTCGCTCATGAGAAACTACCCTCTAAAGTGTAGCCATCGTCCCGATCGTCTTTGCTCCGTTCTCCATTGTCCACTGTCACTGCTGCAGACGTCAGCTGGCGCCTCATCTGTGAACCTATTATGCAACGTTCTTCGCACGCTGGAATTGCAGAGCAGTCCAGTCGGGCCCCTTGGTTCATCTCTCAGTTCCCCTGTCTCTTGCGCGCGGGCCCGTGCACCTCAAGTCGGGCAATTGCCCCTCTCCCCAGTCGGGCCCCTTGCTTACCAGGCCAGAGCAACTTGGCATTGGCACCACATCCATTGTGAATGACTGTGGTTTACGTTGTGTTCAATTAAAAGCCGATTCTCGCGAACTGTTTGTACACTGACACATCGCCTCGCAAAATATCAGACTGGCAGTTGCCTCACCCGCATCGCCACAGAACCACAAGGTGCAACTACAGCAGCATCGCTACACACGCGTATGAGCGATTGAACACTTCAGCCGGGGGGTGACAATCAGTATCTGTGGCTGGTCAGCCTGCCGATTTGTTCTGAGACAGTGTGTGAATTGTGAAGTTTTGATTCTTTTTGTCAATTAGACAGTCGTCTCCTCTGAAGAAGGGATTACAATATTGTAAGAGCTTGCGCTTGGCTAAATGGCTTACCACATTGCAGTCAGGGTAACTCCTCCATATACTGTACACCTCCAATAAGCGACTCCCCCTCCAGCAAGCGGCCCCTTACTGTATATAAACAGCGTGCATAGTCAGAAGCGTTAACTAGGTTTGGTCGATTATCTCAACTCGTAAAATACTCCCAACGAGAGCAACTGGCGCGTTCACAGTCTTCAAAGAGCGGGACTCCTTCCCCACTTCTGACCGTTTCCAAAGCAACGACCTTCTTCGCTCGTCGTGAGATTTTCCTCTGTCAACCTAAATGTCTGTAATTGTCTTGCTGGCGAACCTCAGTTTTGCGTAGAGACAACGCTCGACCGAACTAAGATTCCCGTCCTGAATGACGGTGAATGTACTGCTCTAGTCTACACTGATGAGAAGAAGAGCATAAATTGCCCAAAATGGATCAGGGCAGAATCGCGGCAGCGACATTGCTGCTATGGCTGGCTGTAGGCGAGTCAACTGGCGAAATTCGATTCATCAGGAGTGGGCGATACAACAGGTCTGCGTCAAAATCGATTGGGGTTGTACTTGCGAAGGAGGATGTCTGGTGAACGGTTGGTCTGTCGGAAGTTGGACGCTGCAACGAATTCAGAATGGTGGAGAGAGTCAGCTACGTCGTCTCCTGGGCCAATGGCACTGGCATCAATCGCTTTGGAAACCCATCAGGACGCTTCAAATCCGTCCATGGACTTACAGTTGATCAATTGAAGTGCCGTGGATGATCTTTGTACACGCAGACGAGTGTGATCGGTATCCTAATGTCCACATTACCTAATTATTCAGCATCGACTACAAAATGCCGCTCGACTGCATCCTGTTGTCTTGTTTGTCCAACGCCTCGACCCAACAGCCTCCAGCCAAGAATCGGTCTGCCCACCTGGCGACCATTGAAAAGTGTCTTGCGGAGTGGCTCCAGTGGAACTGGCGACAAACCCCTTGGACAAGATGGCACCTCCGGGAAGATCTCCAGTGGCAGTGCTTCTGGAGGGCGTTTCTGGCTGCGCGAGCGGCTTCCGGCGGAGAGGGCAACCGTCTGCGCTGGGGCGATGCGCCGTTGCCCCGTCTTCAACTTCGAGCTTCTCCTTGCCGAGTGGAAACGGATAGCCCTTCTCAAGTCCCAGTCAACGGTCTCAAGAAATCGCCATAAGGCGGCGCTGTACTGGCTGGACACCTGGGTGACGACGCCAGTGGGAGTCGTGGGCGGCCTGCTGTCGCTTCTGTTGATCTATGGCGCCTTCAAGGGGGAAGGGGCGCCACCGCTGGCGCTGTCAGGGAGCTGCACTACTTCGAGGTGGCCACGGACCTGCTGGGCTGCTTCGCCAGTCTACTGCACTCCAGTCATCTTGCCAAGGCCCTCATAGTGTGGGCACGGGGCTGTCCGTGGTACAATGCGATGCTATACAAAGGCGACGAGCTGGCCAGCTTCTTCCTTCTGCATCCCCTGCTGGCCATGAACCAGCTGACCCTTATGCTGTTGGCCAAGGAGAGGGCGGCCACCATGGAGATCAACTACCCCACTCTGGCCATCCGACACCCTTGCCGTCTAGCGGCAGTCACCTTCTCCGTTAGCTTCTGCTTCTACATCGCTCTAGGCGTCGCTGGCTTTCTCCTGGATAACACCTTGTATATTCTCTGCGTCTTCATTGCCTATGGGGGACACACCGTCTTCGTCACCTGCTTGTTTGCTGCGCAGCTATATTACGTGGTCCGATTTCGGCGCAAATACGTCGCCTGGGCCTTGCCACCGACTTCGTTTGGACTTGACCAGGTTAGTGAGCCACTGGTGCCTCCACACGAACACACGCGCTGCCAGTGTTTTACGTATAACACGACTGCCAATTCTGCTCTCACATTCACGGCCGAATACCCGTGACGTGTTGATTATTCGCTCGTCTTTTGCAAGGTATTGTCGTCTTTCGAGCAGACGGCTATTGTCTACGCACCACGTCTACGCTTCACGGCTATTGTCTACGCATCACGTAAAGTACAGTGCGCTTGTATGCCAAGCCTACCATTGGCACACACATACATCATTGTCAGGCTACCTTGATAGCGCGAAGAGTCAAGGTAAAGAAACACCTGGGACTCCTCCTCGGTTCAACCGGCCTCAACATTCTCTGCTTCACCGTCGTCTGTTCGTGCGGCCTCGTGTTGGGTCTCTTCCACCTGAGCGTCTCTTCAGTCGTCCCAGGACTGGGGTGGATTCAGCCGCTGGTGCGCCCTCACTTGGGCTGGTCCCAGGCTGCGCAACAGCTGGCCTCCGACGCCAACTCCAGCTGCGGCATTCTCTTCTACGTCCTCTTCACACCCAAGTACAACAAGGCCTTCAAGTGGCTGACGACAGCTTCTGGGGCCGCGCTGAAGTTGGCGGCCGCCGCTCTATACAGAGGGGTCGGTCAATCGTTCGCTATCGTCAAAGAGAAATGCTCTACGGTTTCTTAGGTATAGTTCCCCTGCGATCAGTATGGTTGAATCGTAATGTTGGTGGGTGAACCTCACTGACGATGTCTGCCGCTCTCTCTCTCTTTCGCTTTCGCAGTTTCGCACTCGCTGCTGCGTCTCTACGGTAGTTGGGATATGAAGTTCGTGCGCCGTTCGACCGTAAAGAACATGACTCCGACTTAGCGCAAAACCACTCCAGAGAGGGAAATAGAGGTCGATAACATGATAAGAAACAGCGGATGAAGCTACATAACACAAAACAAGCTGTGTGTGTAAAAAGTTCAACCTATACTTTGTGTCTGTCAAATTTTGATGAACAGTATAGTGAACTTTGTACACATCGGTAGCCGCATCTGGAGAAAGTGTCTTGAGAACGTGTAGTAGCCTGATCCCTTCATAAAAAGTAGTTGTAATTTGTGTCGCCATCGAACAAAACGTCGATTAGGACTGCCGTCGAAAGAGTCCAGTCAGTGCGCGTCCGTAGGGCTTGACGACGACCAGGGTGAAGAGGGGGTCGAGTAGGGCGCTGACTGTGTAGAGGACGATGACGGCGGTGTCCACAGTGGGAGTGTACCACGAGAGCAAGTACTCGGAGTCTGAAGTGGAGAATAGGACGAGCATGCCTACCAGAAGCGGCAGCTGGTTCAGCAGGGGTGCCACCGACTGCAGCAGCGTGGACTTCATCACCATACGCGTAGCCCGCGCCCGGCCGCGCATCTCAGGGTTGGCGGACAGCAGCACTGCGTGACGCCTGAAGTGGTAAAGTGTAGAAGCATATGTCATCCATGGGCCTATTTTTTAATACCTTTGAAAAATTTGAAAAATATTTGTTTGCATCTCTACTCCTTAGACCTTGAACATTGGACGAGACTAGCACCTGAGGGTCAGCAGAGTTCTCAGCGCAACGACGATGGAGACCGCTTCGGCTAGAAGGCAGGCAATCATAATCGCAACAATGTACGATGCAAATTCTGGCGGATAGGAGCCGTCAACGTGAAAGAAGTCGATGTAGCCATCTTCATCTAAGTGCACGTCGAATTTTGCAAAGATCGTTCCCAAAGGTAGGACCAGGAGGAGCGGCAAAGTGTCAGTCGCCACAATGCACAGCAGCACTCTTCCCGTCGTGAAGTGTCGCTGGTAGAAGTTATTGTAAGACAAGGCGAGCATTCTGCTGGCAGACGTCAGCACAAGAGGGAAGCAGGCCAGTGGGACGGTGGCAATTGACAGATAGCCCCCGACTGCTTCCACGAACTTGTTTTGAGTCCACAGAGCAGCAGCTGACGCAAGCGCGCCCACTGAGATGCCGACGTCGACGCAGGCGAGGTTTAGAATAAACAATTTGTAGTCTCCCATTTTCGAATACTTTAAAAGAGTGATGGCAATCACGAGTAGATTCAGTGAGAGGGCAGCCATGTTGACGGGTATAACGCCAGCGACGAACACCAGGAGTACCCTAGCAGATTGGAGTGCTGATGAATTCATGCCGTCATTGGATAGTGTTGGAAAAGCCTTTAACGTGAGGATTTACAACGTGCCTTAGAGTCATAAAGGTGATGTTAGAGTCATTATGTATATCGCGCTACGGAAGTCATACAAACTTCTCCTTTTACAGGCTCGACCAGTATTGCTGTGCAGGTTGGCGATCCAAGTTTCATCAATGTTGGCTGCCGGAGGCTCGAGATATGGCCGAATTCATAATGACTCTAACTCCTGTTGCGTAAATAACGACTGCTTACCCCAAGAGAAAACGCGCATAGAAGAGCGGCGTAGAGCAGGAACTCTGTAGAAACGTAATTTACACTCGCCATCACATCGTCATGTCTCCAGCGCTGACATCTGTCGTCGTCAGCAGTAACACTCGGATGAGGAATGGAAAATTCAATTTTCAGCAATCGCTGCCAAAGTTACACATTTAATACAGTTTCTGATGAACTCTGACACAACATGTCTCGCGAACAACACTACGGAGCACAGTGAGGTTACGACCATTTGATGCAGCTTGAAAAACTGTATTAAATATGCTGCTTTGGTGGGAATCGCTGAAAATTGATTTTTTCATCCCTCATCCAAGTGTTACATCCAACGATGACCGATGCCAGCGCTGGAGACATGACGATGCGACGGCGAGTTTAAATTACGTTTTGCAGCATTCCCACTCTACGCCTCTCTCCTGTGCATGTTTTCCCTTTGGGTAAGCAGTTGCTATTTACGCAACAGGAGTTAGGGCCATTATTAATTCTGCCGTATCTCGAGCGTCCAGCATCCGACGTTGATGAAACTTGGATCATCAACCAGCACGAAGCTTGTGCGAGTTCCGTAGCGCGAGATACATAATGACTCTAACATCACCTTTATGACTCTAAGGCACGGTGTAAATCTTCACGTTAAGCAAAGGTTTGTGAAGGTAGTAGCTAAGTTCGACAACGAAACATACACTGTCTCTATGGTTAAACAAATGATGTGTCAACAAGGTGTTCATTGTTTGAACTTGGTTAGTAGCGGACTGTAATTGGCCGAAGTTATTCCTGCAATATGGCAGCGCGGACCGCATACAAATGTATACATTCACCTCTCGAATTGCACACAAAACACAACTCAATTAACCCTCTACTGTCAACTCTCTTCGCGAAGTGCCGCCGATCCAATCGAGAGAGCAAACACAGACATCCATTGAGTCACTAACATTTGACTACCACAGAATATAGGATGAACTTTCTAAACACGCACTACTTGTTGTTACGCAAGTCTTGTTTTGGTCCTCTCCATCATGAAATCACATTCAATCCAAATTCACAGAACACACTCTCAACACACCCTAAGACCGGGCCGCCTGAGCACTGTACGAGAGCTCCTCAGTGTCGCGGGGCCGGCCGAACGGCGATCTGTCTTTGTTTGTTCTCCTTCTTCTGTCCAAGTAGGGCCATCAAAGCTCTTCCATAGGGCTTCACGACAACCAGAGTATTAAATGGGGTCCCAAAGCGAGTTGGTGGAGTAGACGGAGGCCAGCAACATCAGATGCCAGGGCTGTGCCTCCACCATTTGGGAGATGACAAGCGCGAGGAACGCCGGAAGGGGCACATCAAAAGTCCGCACGAGAACCTTACAGTTTGAAACACCGTATTTCCTCCAACAAGCGACCTTGTATAGCGACTTTGGTTCGGTCTAAGATTCAGGGGAGAGAGGCGCTCACAGTGGACCAGTGACCGACAGTGGTGATCGTCTTTTATGGAGAGGGTCAAACCTGGCAGAGGACAGGCACAACAGCCTGCAGGACGGTGGCTCGCATGACCATAGCGGTTTCTCCCTGCTGCTGTCGCAGCGACTCTGTCAATTTAGGAACCTACATTAAGAACACGGTGGGACTATGGGAGGGGAAGGAGTGAGGTACTACGTATTCGGGGAAATGAAGGGGAGGCACTCGAAGGGTGATGGCTTACTATCTAAAGGGTGCAGCGTTGCGACCAATCAGCACTACTTCAGGGCACCTGAGCGTCAGGAGAAGTCGCAACGAGGCGCTGACCATTCCCAGTTGAAAGAGCAGCGCGAAGAGGGCAGAGGACGTCTGGTAGAACAGGCAAATGCGCGCGTACTCGCCTAGGAAGTCGAGGCTGACCAACTGGCCGTCTCCTCTCAAGCGGTAGTCGTAGCGGCCGAATATGGTGCCCCAGGGCAGAACCACCGTGAGGGCCTGGTTGAAGTGGCGTATTTGAATAGGGAAAACCGTACTGTTAGATACCCCCCCCCCCCCAACCCACCCACCCCACCTCCCCCCCCACCCCACCCCCCTACACCCGCCCCCCCCCCCCGGAGCTGTCGAAGTAGAGAACCCGCACGGGGGGCCGCTAGACAGTTGCAGCAACGGCAAACAATACAACGACTGAGAATCTTGCCCGCGCTGCCAGAGTGCCATGTCGCCCCACACCACTGCCCCCCCCCCTTCCCCCAAGAATTGTCAATTCTTGGCACGCCACTACCAAGCAGTCCACCAGAAGGCAGTAAAGCAAGAGCTTAGGGTGCGTGAAGGCGCCCCGGCAGGTCTTGGGGTAGGAGTTCTTGATCATTCTGTCCAGCACGAGAGGCAGCAGCGGCAGAGAGGTCAGCCAGGCCGTACAGTTGGACAGGTAGCCGGCGGCGAAGTTCACCACTGGGCTACGGTAGAAGAGGGAAAGTGGCCAGAGCACGGGGCAACGGAGACGACGACGTCGACGATGGCCAGATTGGAGACGAAGAACCTGTAGTCGCCCAAGACGGTCCAGTTCAGCTTGGTTAGCGCCAGAACCAGCGAGTTCAGCAGAGTCGCCGCCGCGTGGACGGCGCACTGAGCCGCCAAGAAGGAGACGGCCGACTTGTAGGGAAAGTTGGGATGGCTGGAGTTGAGCGACTCGTGATGATACATTCTAGGAACGAAGAAACATGCAGCCGAATGAAAGTGCCAATGAGCAGTGAGAGATTGTCAGATTACCGGTACCTATTTGTCAGAAGGTTGTGGTTTAATTCGTCTCATAGAATGGACAAGATGGCGCCTGTGGGAATTTCCGCTTCGGCACGCCGCCAAGGTACTCTCAATTAGACAATGCGTGAGAACTGTTGGCAGTTGGCACTAGTGACAACACTCCAGCGTTTACGCTGGATAGCGGAGCGCCAGTGGGCATTTAGTGGGGAGTCTGCATATTGTAATATCGCCGAATTCAACCGTTCAACCAAGCTTAGTTCAGCAAAGGCCCACCCATTGGTGCCAATTTATTGAAATGCAGAACATAACAGTAACTACTGTACATGTAGGTAAGAAATTGCAGTGTGCAATAATACCAACGATTTCTCGGGTAAGAGTGTGCAATAATACTGACGATTCCTCTGGTAACGTCTAATGTAATTGTCTAACGCCATCATCATTAACGACTCTGTAGAACCCTTCTAAAGTCAGATCAGTAGCCGGTGTCAAAAATGTCGAGATCTTCGGCCCATACTGAGCCGCCCACAACTAAAACCCGAGACTGTACATATATAGGACAATGAACAGTCGATAGTAAAAGCTAGCGATACGCTAGATGTTCCTTTCGTTGTGTGGGTGCCTCGTCCGTCCCACTTGGCTCTTGTCGTGTGTCGATGCCCGTGTCACAACACGGCCTCGCCTGAATGACGACACAAATGAAGCTGCAATCCCCATAAAATCATCATTCTAAAATTCATGAAAGGTGCTTCCTCAGTACCGCTTCCTTCTTTATATAAGAAGGACGTCTAAAGCAAAGCAATCAAAGAAAGCTGTAAGTACCTTTATGATTGTGGCCTCTGGGTTTGACAGTGATGACGCGCGTCGTTTTCAGGGTCTTCAGCAGGACGGTCTGGTTCTGGAGGCCTGTTTCACAAAGAGTCCAGCCACAAAGGAGCGATTAATGCTAGTGTACTGGCGCCAAAACTCGTATCGCTAACTACAAAGGCACGTCTTCCCAACACTTATGTGTACACACCGGGTGTCCCTTAAGTCCAGCACCCCCCATTCACAGCACGCTGTATAAAGGCTAGCGAAGTCATACTTGCACACATGGTAGCTTATTATGTTTGCAACTCGGATGCAAAAATTCAGCACTCTACCTCAACCCAAGCGCAAATGCCGGCGCAAAACGTAAAATCACTCAAATTTAACGACCGCGTCGCCTTTGGTTGGCTACAGCTCGCAAACGAGACGACATCTGGAAGCTGGCAAGATGTCATTTGAAAGGGAATATAATGAGCTTTAAAATTATGCAAGAACGACGTTTGTAGCTATCGCCATTATCGCGCAGTGAGCGGTAAAATTCTGTCCGCCTGCCGTGCTTCTTCTGGCGGCGGCCTTCCTCTCCATAGAGATGACCTCCAGCAGGAGAAGGAGAATCGCAGACCGATTTTACGTTTTGCGCCCGCATTTGCGCTAGGGTTGAGATAGAGTGCTGAATTTTTGCATCCGAGTTGCAAGCATAATAGGCTACCATGTGTGCAGGTATGACTTCGCTAGCCCTCATACAGCGTGTTGTGGATGGGGGGGGGGGGGGCTGGACTTTTGGGACACCCGGTACATACAGTACAGTTAGTGGCCGGCGGCTTTGTGAGGCAGGCGCCTGATTGTTGTTGTTCCCCTGGGCACAGCCGAAGAGTTCTTGCAGTCTTCGACGCAGCTGGGCGCTGCAGGCGAGCAGCAGGTAGGGATTGATCCAGCTGTAAGCGTCGACGATCACCACCTGAGCCGTTGTAAGCATGGCACCATTAGGGATGCCATGCATAAGTGCATACTTCACATTCCGCGGGCGCGGTATAAGTAGTTCGCCGTTTATTAGCCTGTTAGCCTTTTAGCTGTGGTTGGAAATAAACTGACTATAGCTTTGACGGGCGCTTAGTTGCGAGGTCTTGAGTGCATTCAGAGATTGAATGACCTTACACTCTTAGAGGTGTTGCAACGAGTACTTGTTCCAGGATTACGGTATCTACGTGGGGTTGGACTACCTGGTCGTCGCGTTCGGTGGCCTTGTAGTTAGCTGACCTGGTCGTCGCGTTCGGTGGCCTTGTCAGCACGCAGGTTGGTAGATTACGGTATCCTGGGTGGTCGTAGGAGTTGGTAGCAGGAAGTACTAAGGACCGGGCTTGGCCGCCAACTTGGCCTCCTACAGGTGGTGCGTTGACCGGGAACGCGAGTACCGTTCGGGAAAGGTTCTCGGTGGACGTACTATTTGATAGGCGGCAGTTCACGGCGGAGCCTAAGTAGAGTGGTGGAGTGGTGTGAGAATCGGTAGTTGGTGGTCGGTGGGAATCGCTTTTGAGTGAGTGTTGGTCATGATGGACGCTCCGCAGCCGGAGAAGAAGCCGGTGTCCCTCGCTAGGCGGAGGACGACGGATGAGATTCTGGTGGATGAGAACGTCGATTACGGCCGCGTGGATCCTTCGGTTCTGGCTTTGAAACAGCAAGAGTCGGAGCAGAAGGAGAGTGCTCAGAAGTTGAAGTTGGATGAGAGTGGTCGCACGCATCAGTTTGACGATGACGAGCCTGATAACAGTGATCGGGATAGTGTCTCTTCTGACCGGGCGGTGTTGCAGGAACCGGCTCCTCAGATCGTGTCCATGTTCGCGGAGTTACAGCGTCAGCAGCAGGAAGCTCAGGCGGAAATGCAGCGGCAGCAGCAGGAGATGCAGTTGATGATGCAGAAGCAGCAGCAGGAGATGATGCAGATGCAGCTGCAGGTGCAGCGTGAGGAACGTGAAGCGCAGCGCGAGAAGGAGCGCGAGGAGCGGACGGCTAGAGATTTGGCGCAGCGGGAGCTTGTGCAGCAGATGATGGCTGATAGGGATAGAGATAGAGAGGAGTCGCGCCGTCAGATGGAAGCGGTTCTCAATCACTCGCGGGCGCCGCCTGATTCGGCGGGTCCTTTCTCTTCCACAGCTATCGCCGCCGATGGCTTGAACGGTTTGGGTACGGTACTGAATACGCTGGCGTATACCAGGCCGGGTTTGGCTAAGTTCGCGGGTCTAGATAGGGACAATTTCGCCGACTGGTTCGTCGAGTTTGGAATTGCCGTCGAGAATTATCCGCAGGCAGTCAAACGGAAGTACCTGTTGGAGTTGTTGACGGGTGACGCCCTAAAGTTCTTCATGTCCATGTCGGAGGAGGTGAAGGTCGATTATCAGCAGGTCGTCGATCAATTGACCACCAACTTCGCTGATAGGAGGACGCGGACGACTAAGATGGCGTCGCTTTGGAGCCAACGTCAGCAGAACTACCAGTCTGTGTACCAGTGGCGTTCGATCATGGAGCGGGAATTCCGTACGGCTGAGAAAGCGATTACGGTACCTGAGTCCGAGGATCACAAGTGTCCTTGCGGCAAGAGTTGCCATCGCGAAACGGCCAAGTGGAAGGCTCGATATGAGTCCTGTCAGGCGTATATCGTTCATCAGTCTCTTCTACCGGCCAATCAGGCTATCTTGAAGGATGACGAGTGGACCGTTGAGGGCGTTTTCACGACTGCCGCTGAGAAAGAGAGCGAGCGAGAGATGAAGCAACAGGCTGCCAAGTCGAATTCTGAGCGTGCGCCGAGAGGTCAGCAACAGACTTCTGGACAGCGGCAACAGAGTACGCCGGTTGGTCCGTCGTTTCAAGCGCCGCCTTTGGAAGATGCGCATCTTGACAGGGTTGGAAATCGTCCTTTGTACCGTGGCTCTGAGTCCGCTCGCGAGTGTTTCCGCTGTCGTCAGAAGGGACACGTTGCGGCCGAATGCCAGAATCGAGTGTGTACTTTCTGCCGTGATAAGGGCTACACGCCGTTTCTTGGTCACACGGACGACCGTTGCTTCAAGCAAGAGGCAATCAGGGCGCAGAGGCCTCCAGATCAGCAGTCTCGTCCGCCGGCTGGTGCGCAGAATATGCAGTCGTCGCGCTGGGTAAATGAGCCACCGCCTCAGACACTCGTCCCTCAGTCGGAGATTCCATCAGGGCAAGCTTCGTCGTCGCATAGAGTCGATTCTCAGCCGCCGCCAGTGACGCAGGCCGGTTTTCCTCTGGAGTGGTCCGGAAAGGCGTTTGTCATGTCAGCTAGGGATTTGTCGTCTTATGAGTTGTGCCAGCTCTCGAAGCAGGAGAACCAGAAGTCGAAACTGATTCCCGCGACGGACTTTCTCTTTGACGATTTGCCGCAAGTCGCGCCTGATTTGAAGCGCCGATTCAAGAATGGGCAGATGAGGAGTCAGGTCGCCGTCCTGGACTCAGGTGCAACCACAACCACTGTCAGCCCCCGAGTCGTTGAGACTTTGCTTCAGAATGGCAGCGCTGATTTAATCACGCAAGATCAGAACTTCCCGTTGACTGGTATAGATGGCTCCACTTTCCTGAGCACGGGTTCCGTGAAGCTGAAGGGTGTCTATTGTTCTCGTGAGAACGAAGCGATTCCGTTCGAAGTGATGGCGCCAGTTAGCTTCAATCTTCCTGTCGATATCTTGATAGGCAACGACCTGATGGGAAAAGTCGGTATTGGCCTCTCGGATGGGGAAGGAAAGGTGTTTCCGTCGGCCGCTGTGCCTTCGTCCTTTGACGCTGACGAGTCGAGTCAGCCAGTTAGGGCTCGGAGTCCCAGGAATTGGAGGAGACAAGGTGGACGCTCGTCCTACAGAGGTTACTGTACGGGCAGTTTTTGCCGTTTTCCCGCCTGGCCGCATAGATCGAATTGGAACGGGAGTCAGACCTCGGGTCAGAACCCATCGAGTTGGAATTGGAGAACGCAACCGCTGAGGTCGGATCAGAATGTGGACAGTTTGAGGAACAAGTTTTGGGGGCGTTGTCAGATGCCACAATCGAGTTCTCACTGGTCCCGATGTAGAACAGATACTCGCGTGTTTCCCGTGTCCGACTATGGTTCCTACAGGGTGTTCTGAGTCACGTGTATCGTGTTGCCTGTGGAAGTTGAGTGTGCTTGTACATATAGCGCCTCTGTCCTGGGTACATGCGCTTGTCATCTTCGTCATCTGTCCTGAGTACAGATTGGACGTGTTTCTCCCTTGTCCTGGGTACAAGGTCGAGCGTTTGAGTTGCTTGAAGGCTCACTGTAGCATTGCGAGTACTGGAGTGTTTGGACTTGGCTGTCCTGGGAACAGTCGCTTTCTTCTTGAGAGAGGGGAGAGGAGGAGATGACAAGCATAAGAGCAGGAGGGCCGATGGGCCGAGGAAGCGATTATACTGGCGCGTGGTGTATGCTTATAGTGTACCTGAGGCGATAGGCGGAGTTAACACGCCTGACACTTGGGTTACTGTAGGTGTAGTCGTCACGTTTGTGTCTAATATTTTCTCGGGTGGGGTTTAAGGTTTCGTCAACTGGTCGGTCAAGTCATCTGGTCGCCCAGTTCGTTCAAGGTCGTTCAAGCCTTCTGGTCGTTCAAGTTCGCCCAGTTCTACGCGTTCGAGGAACTTAGTGATCGTGATCAGTGACATACGATCATAGGTTCTAAGCATCTGCAACACGGCCCTTCTGTTTGAATGGGGCGTGTAAGCATGGCACCATTAGGGATGCCATGCATAAGTGCATACTTCACATTCCGCGGGCGCGGTATAAGTAGTTCGCCGTTTATTAGCCTGTTAGCCTTTTAGCGGTGGTCGGAAATAAACTGACTATAGCTTTGACGGGCGCTTAGTTGCGAGGTCTTGAGTGCATTCAGGGATTGAATGACCTTACACTCTTAGAGGTGTTGCAACGAGTACTTGTTCCAGGATTACGGTATCTACGTGGGGTTGGACTACCTGGTCGTCGCGTTCGGTGGCCTTGTAGTTAGTTGACCTGGTCGTCGCGTTCGGTGGCCTTGTCAGCACGCAGGTTGGTAGATTACGGTATCCTGGGTGGTCGTAGGAGTGGGTAGCAGGAAGTACTAAGGACCGGGCTTGGCCGCCAACTTGGCCTCCTACACCTGTAAGTTTCCAACTTGGGGGGTATTCTTAAGGGGGGGTCTTGTGGAGAAGGGGAAACTTTTTTTAAAATGTCCTCCTTTGTTCTTTTTTTTTTTTTTTCTTCCCCCGGGGCCCCCTCTTTTTTTTTTTTCTCCGCCGGTGGGGGGTTCTTGTGTTTTTTATTTCCCCCCTCCTTCTTTCTTGCGAACAGGGGGATATGGGTGTCTTCCCACCCGCCTCTAAAGGGGGGGGGGCTGGAAGCGGCCCTCCATTACGAAATTATTTTTTGAGGGGTGTCTTGTGCCTATTCTTCCGCTGCTGCGGCGCTTTTTTTTTTAAGCCGGCCGGACTCCTCCAATTGGAGGAGCGTCCTAAGTGTGTTCGAGAAGAGGAGTGTTCTGTCGTACCGGCGTTCTCTGCAAGGCGGTGGTCGAACTCATCAGATTCACAGTCCACAACGTACGTACAATAGGTCGCTGCCTGGAGCTTCGAATGGAGAGAATTCGGTGTCGAACGCACATTAACAGACAGCGCCTCAAACTGTAGGCAGAGTGGTGTGGAGACGGTCAGAGACAATCGAACAGCAACGCATGTACGTAATTCATACCTGGTTTACCGACATTGCATCGTTGTGATTTGCCTGTCTATCAACAAGTTAGGAAATCCTGAAAATTGGACCCTTGTGGAGAAACGAGGGACCATGTATGTAGTACACTTAGTAGGTGTGAGACTGTTTCAACCTTTCGACCTATTAGTTAATTCCATCATCGACAAAAGCCTCTTGTTGTCTCTTGTGCGCCTGCATGCGTAGAGGTTTCGTGTGATTCGTGTTTGCCTACTTTTGCTTTTGGCAAGAAAAGGCGGTGCAATTGGATTTCACCCCACTCTAAGACTTCACGTTAGGCCTTAGGGGGTTGTTTACAAGCTATTCGACAAGGTGCAGTCAGCGCACCTTACGTCAGCAGGACGGTTTGTCGAAGATGAGAGAGTTCTCCACTAAATCAAGTGCATATCCAGGGCCAGGAACTCGCATTTGCCACACGCAGCCGCGATTTGCGTAACGCTACAGTAGCGTTATTGTAGTTTTCTTATGCGCACGTGTGTGTGTGTGTGTGTGTGGAGGTAGTCAGGTACGTACATAAATCAGGGCGACCAATTCGCTGCAGTATCAGTTTCAGTTAAAATTTCGAAGCTGGCTGAGTTTCTGTTCCAGTTTCAGTCATGCGACTCTCCGAATTTCAGCTTCAGTGCCTGAAACCAGACATGCCATTGTCCCAGGATTTTGCTAGTTGTCTTGTCTTTGTCTTTGTCCTTGGCCGCGAATATTAAATTGTCTTGTCTTTGTCATTGTCCTATGTCTGATTCTCTAAATTGTCTTGTCTTTGTCTTGTCTTGTCTTTAAATTGTCCTAAGATTGTCACCTACATAGTCTTAGACGCAGTGCTTGGCGAGTGCCTTTTCCAGTTTGCCAGAGGCACTGTTTCCGCCGTGGCATAAATAGAACACGTGACACACAAGTATCACAACAGCTTACATACCATCAAGTTTTAAATTTTGACAAAGTTCATACTTCAGACGACAAGCGTTAGCTGAGTTTCGGTCGCTAGATCTAGACTCAGCCACGAAGTGCCAGCGCGACCTCATCAGTAGATGACTGGCACTATACTTGAGCAACAAATACATAGGGCGGAATGATGTTTATTCAACACAACTCAATAATAGCACTCCTAGGAACTTCTTCCTTGTCCTTCTTCTTGTCGCTCTTGTTCGTGAAACTCCTCTTCTTGGTCGATGCGCTTCCAAAAGTTGGCAACCACCCAGATACTCCGTCTCTCTCAGTCCACCAATTGTTTCACCACGTTTGCCAAAGAAATGGTCTCGCCAGCACCAAATAGTAGCACAATTGGTGATACTGCCGCACAATGCAAAGGACAATTTACTGATTTGTCCCAACTGTTCATTTTGATTGTCTTGTCTTTGTCTTGTCTTTTCAAAAACACGGGACAATCCAAATTGTCTTGTCTTGTCGGACAATTTACCCGAGTTAAATTGTCTGAGACAATTGTCCTCTAAGGACAATGACATGTCTGCCTGAAACTCAGTTTCAGATAGGAAGGTCCATACTGTCGACTACCGTAAAGTGCCGAATAGAGGAATATCTCCAAATAGTGGTAGTCTCCAAATAGTGGTAGGGTGTAGAGGTGGGTTGAAACAATAGTGGTAGCTACCTCTATTCGGCACTTTACGGTAATTCATTTGAACTGCGCTTAGATGCTGGTATTTTGTGAATGCGAAAGTACTAGCCGCTGCTCGTTTGTCCGTGGCTTGTTGTGTTCCTGTCATACAATGTGCGGCTCTGTGAACTCAGAGTCGAACCACAAACCTAGTGCAAAACGTGTCGGACAGAGGTGGCGATGACGGTCGAACCCGACAGACAGGCTCACGTCTACGACACACACGAAAACGCTGGCTTCGCGCGCAGACCAGACTTCTATTTCGCAACAAGGATAGGACATGGCTCCTTTGTGCTGTGTGTGCATGATTGTGTTTACTTACTGTTCAAGAAGCAGCGAAAGCGTGAATCAGATTCGTGGGTCTTTGCACGACGTGTCAGTTAAGAAATCATTGCAGTCAGAAGCCTACGACCTGCACAGTACAGCAGAGTCGGCTTTGTGACTGTACCTAGTGCACCGATATTCTCAGTAAATCCGTACCGCATCCCGATAAAACCAACGAATTCTCAGTAAATCTGCCCAGTCCTCAATGCGCAGCCATGGAGGTGGAGTCCCTGCACGTGCAGTCGGAGGTGCAGTGTCGCTTCGCGACCACGGAGATCGTCAGTCGAATGCGCAATGGAGACCAATCGAAAGCGCAGGAAGCAGACTTCGTGGTGCGGCTGCCCGACAGCGCCTTCATCGTCCACTTCGAGATGTGGGTGTATTGAGCCTGTCTGAGTGCATACACGCTCTGTTGATGTGTACTACTATGGCAGGGAGGTTGATGGAAAGTTGACAGTGGGAGAAGTGAAGGCGAAAGAAGAAGCGAAGGTTGAATATGAAGCGGCGAAGCAGAGAGGTCTCTCTGCAGGACACGTCGCTCAGAGGCAAACATTGGCAACCTTGGTACCAACCACGTGCACTCTAAGGGCGGTACACTGATTGTTGAAGGGCTCGTGAAACCAACACATTCGGAGTTTCGACCAATGTGTCGGCTGGAGGAGTGGCACGCTTCAAGCTCGTCTACCAGCAGCTACTGCAGCGTGTCAGGGGCGTCTACAAGCATCACATCAACATCCAGCGAAAGCAGGTTTGACCGCACCACTGCTGATAAACGTTGTTGAATTAGTAAGCCGTTGGAATGGATGATTCAGATGGTGAAGGACCTTCAAGTGGACGTCCACATCTCGGAGGTGGCGCCCATCTCCATTTTTCGCGTGCCCAAATTTGCCCCCAAATTAAGCAACCGATCGAATCGCGAGCTGCTCTACTACGAAGGTGAAACAGTTCGTTACCTACCTACATACCGTATACTACCATCTGAATGAAAGAAGAAGCGCAAGATTTCTTTCAGAGCAGCCGGACGTCGAGATCCGTCGCATGGACGGCGGGAGCGTTCCTCAGAGTCGAGCCCATATCTGCTGGCGACCGTCGTTGTCGGAAGGCGAAGTGCTAGATGGCCAGCTGGTCGTCTTGTACGACGTCGAGAGAACAGAAGACGCTAGTGGACAAATTCTGGTCAGTTTCTGATTGATGTCTGCCTTTTCTGGACAGCTGTATCATACAAGCATGCAAGTGGGCGTTAGGCTGTGGACGGTTACTTTCTTTCACTTCGTGGCGGCGCCGGAAGCGCCGGTGGGAAGGAAGAGTCTGGTCTTCGCCCTGGATATCAGTGGCTCGATGGCCGGTCAGAAGCTGCAGCAAGT
>JASAMZ010006519.1:0-14532 GCA_030248115.1 Linhomoeus sp. GSCO2_2 | reverse complement strand
TTCAACTGTCAGCGAGATAACCGATATGCCAAACGCAAAGGGCGCTGTACGAATCCGTCTCCCAGTGTCCGCCAAGGAACTCACTTTTGGTTTGGAATTGCAGGGTCTTCCCAGCGGAGATGTGGTAGAGCAGCGTGTCGCTGTCTTCGCTGTGGCACTCGCACTCGTAGCAGGCGGCGGCGCCGTCGACGGCTCTCGAATCGGAGGTGTTGTGAATGCGGCAGAAGGGGCACCGCCGCCGCCGTAGAGGGCGCTTCCAAGTGAAGCGAGGTCGAACTCGCGCACCACCGAGTCGCTTCCACTTCCCGGTTTGATGGGCTCCTCGGTGTCGAAGTCGAAGGCGTAGTGCTTGAAGGCGTTGCCGCAGGGGTGAGCTCGAGCGATCGGCGACGATCGGGCGGCCGGACGCGAGCCTCGACGATGGCCTCGTTGGTGTGCCGACTGAGAAGAGCGACACCGACCTCTCGGAATCCGTTGAGACAAGTTGGACCGAAGACAAAATCGCCCGTGATGGCGACCAATTGAATCAACAGCGTCCCGACGCCTTCCTCGTTTGAGCTGACGCTGTCCGGCGGGTGGGTGTGCGGCTCCCTTCCATTCGAAGGTGTGCTTGTGGTATTGCTGCCGTATTTGTCGTTGTGCTTCCCGGCGGAGGAATGGAAAGCCAGGAGCTCCACTGATACGAGGGCGACAACCATTAGAAGCAGAGCAACGACAGTGGCGATGTGCCATTTCTTGAGATTCAGCGCTCGAGGAAGGGAGCCCTCAACAGCCTTCTGTTCATTTCCAAGCGACCATCGTCGGTTCGTGTAGCGACAAGATATATCGTCCTTCGGCTCTTCAACGAACAGGGAGGCCGAGGCGGTGCTGCAACTGCAGGACGCAGCGGAGAGTGAGACGACGTCGCCGCCGTCGGCGGTCGCGTAGTGGTCGCCGTCACTCTCCTTCTCCTCCTTTCGTCGGCCCAGCTCCTGTCTGAGGTCGTCGGCCTGCACGAGAGCCGACTCCCCATTGCGCAGGTCTTCCAACCAGAGCGCGTGATTCTCATCCAAGTCACCGTCGCTCAGGGGCTGCAGAAGGGCGCGAAGTCGTCTGCTAGGCAGTCGGCGCAGAAACTGCTCCGGGTACGAAGTTGCCCGCTGAAAATCGGGCGGTGGTGGGGCGAAATCGAAATCCTCATAGGTGGCGCTTCCCGGCCGCGGTCTGCCTTCCTCGACCATCGCTCGCTCGCCACACGGGTTGTGTACGCTGCGGCGCTTAGGCGGTGCTAACCGTGAGAAAAGTGAATGGCTTTACGATCGCCGTTCCAGACCGTGCAGCAACGTCGACGTGTGGGCGCGTCGCGTGGTCGACAGAGGTGTATAAAGCACTGTAAAATGGGAAGATAACGTTTCTGGACTTTTCACTTGCGCCTTATCAACACATCCACGCGGGTAGAATCGCCTCCCTCGTACCATCGCGAAAGGAAGGAACCGCAGTGCAAACACGAACAGAATATATTATGTAGGTAGGTATGTAGGAAGAGTTTGGCATGTGCAGGTGGTTATCTCTACAACCAATATCGACTCTAATAACATGCAAATGCGAACGTGCAGCGGCCGCATTCTTGTTTTCGACCAATAAATCATCCGTTTCCCCAAAATGCTCACTCGAATCATATATGTACTAGACTGACACGACGACAGCAGTTCGGTTCTACATGAACATGTCGCGACGGTCGACCATGTTATGTATAATTGACAGAACTGACTGACTGACTGCACCAGCGCGCTGAGCACGCTAAATTGTTCGGTGCATACGAACTGACTTTTTCTCTTCTACGACACGCATGCTGCTCATGGCTGCGGGTCATGGAGAGTAGTCAAACTCGTCTGCCATTGTGCTGTTTCTTTCCAGTGGACTTTCAAACGCCGCAACCACGAGTACACCATGAACTTGATTGAGCCGCCTCTATCACAACAACTCTCTCTACCATAGACACCATTGCTGTGTATGTAGTAGCAAACATTCGGACAAATCTACGGCAGAGTTATACACACCGGTTAGGTACATCCTGTACTAACCCCCAGGCTTCCCAAGCAGCTCAACCGGCAGCAGCAGGAACGTGGCGATGGCGATCATACATACATGTTCTCTAGGATACTTGAAGGAACCTGGTTGATAACGCAGGTGGATGTAAAAGCGTCAACAGCGATAGCCTAGCTGAATGCGGTGCAGAAGTCACTCTAGCGGGCAAGGGAGCGAGGAGAAGTGGGGTCGGCTGCGGGAGCGGAGGCGCGCCGTTCATCCCCCAAGAGCAACTGGGCGCTTCCGGCCGGCGCCAGTCGATGCCACATGTCGACCGCCTTCCTCGAGTTGGCCAGCATCTGGCGCCAGTGCTCGGCCCCGCTGCCGTGGGCGAAGACGCAGGGGCCCAGCACCAGCGAGCTCGGGGCAGCTTCGGCGCCCCCTTCCCTCGGACGACCCTCGGCGTCCAGGTGGGAGGCGCTGCCGTTGCCTAAAGACGCAGATAGTCGATTCAGAAGCAGTGCTATTGTGTATACAAAGGTGCTTGTGCGACATACGGGAAGCGCCTGTCCTCTTCTGAAGCACGGTCAATTTGATGCAGCAGGAGTCGATGTGCTTGGCCGGCACTTGGAAGGCGTAGCTGCAAGGCTCCCGTTTCAGCAGCTCCGATAAGCTGCCGGTCCACTCGGTGCGCTTTTCCTTGCAGGACCGCGTGCCGACGATGACATTGGTCCTCAGACAGTAAAGTCGCCCTGTATGGTAGATACGCCGGCCGGCTATTTCCCGTTCTTTGTTGTAGACACGGTACATTGGTCAGTTACCGTGCATCTCGGGTTCATTCCTGGTTTCTTCGATGGTCAACTTCAGCTTCTCCTTCACCGGATGGTAACTCAGCGACAAATGGAGCTCCTGAGTCGACTCTTCCATCTGCAACACCTCATCGGGTTGTCACTCTGCTGAGCTACATGAGAAACACTGTATAGCTCGGTAGGCGTCACCGCAGCGGCCAGCTGCTGCATATCTCTGGCGAAGTAGTGTGGCTTTCCATCGAATATGTCTGCCGCGGAGCCCAGAAGGACAACTGTGTGCCCCAGGCATACGCGGGTCCGACTTGAGTCCATGTCGTACAGTGAGAGCCGCAGACGACTTCGCTCCAGCCGACCGATTGAAGTTTCATAGTCCTGGCCGAGCTAAAGCGTACAATAGTAACAAAATCCCCCGGTTAGGGAATCCAGACCCCTTTAGTGAAGACGAAAGTGGCAGACCGAAAAAGAGAAGGATTCGTCGAAGCTGGGCGATCCGCTGTTCGGGTAGAGAGCGGTCTGCTGGTGGGCACTGCTCTCCTCCGTCCCGAACCCCTCTTGCGTCAGCATGTAGATAGAGACAAACACCGACCTCGTCCCTCTGCCCGTGGTTGAGTACTCCACTGAACATGCGTCATTTCTCACTCAATATGTAGAGACAGAAGTTATTGCTACAGTCTAACGAACATGTCATTTTTCTCACCGGGGTACTTGCGCGCCTGGAAGACGTCGACGACGAGGCGGTTCTCTTCGCCGACGTGAAGCTGGACCTTGAACCAGAGTCTCCAGTGCTCGTTGGTCTTGAAGACGTCGTTGGACGCATCCGAGTCCTTATCGACCGAAGAACGCCACGACTGCTGACTGAAGCATAGAAGGGTCTCCACTGGACTAGATAATATGTCCTAAATATGTACCTCTATCTACATACGTATACGTATGGTACATACTATAGGGTTATTCTACAATACAACTTCTCCTGCGCGCACCTGCTGAGTCCCCTTCCAGTGTCGTCGATGTTGTCGAGGTCGTGCTCTGATCCGGGGCTGAGGTGGGCGAACTTGGGTTGGCTGGGCAGTGTTCGCACAGTCGTCGGCACCGCCTGCAGCCAGGGCGGCGACGACGCCTTCGCCTGACCTGCCTCCACCTTCCGTGTGCTACCGAAGAGTGCCCCGCTGAACGGTGAGACAGTGGCATAGGCTGCTTGCTGCGTCCGCTTCGTCAACCTAGTTAGTGCGAAGCAAATCGTCTTCTCACCCGTCTCGTCGTCGACTACCCCGATGGCGCAGTTTGTATGCGAATAACATGACGACAACGACGGCCACGGCCGTGCCAGCCAAGGCGGCCGCCACAGCCGTTACAAGGGCCGAAGACACCTCCACCATAACTTCAGCCTGTGGGGAATAGGCGTCTTCTCTTCATTTGGGTCATTCCTTCGCTGATGCTGGTATGTATACTTCCTATTGATGGTTGAGGGTGGTTGGGTTGTGTATGTAGTTGATCAGAAATACGACCGGCCGGCCCAACAACGGCTGTCCACGTCAAAGTGACTGAGAGAAACAATCTGTCTTGTAGAGCTGAACAATCAGATCAAAGTCGTCAGCAAACCAGAGCCACCGACGTCGCTGAGCAAACAGTCAACCGCCGACGCAAGCTGTCGCACTCCCGATCGTCGAAGCAGCTTTCTCCCCTCTCCCTCTCGCTTTCACCACAGCTACTCTTCAGATCAGTGGCGCGAATTGTCACCAGCTGTTGAAGCCGTTCAGTTACACTAGCGCCGTCGCCGTACGCCTATCGAGCAATCCTATCGCTCTCGTTGCCAAAGTTGATTTTCGTATTCCGGTCACGAAATAACATCGAAACCCAAAAGTTGGGCGCCAGCGCGCGGCATTCCACTCACTGCGAAGCGAAGGGCCGAGCAAAGCGGGTTGGCCTTCGAGCGTCGGCGTAAACAGTCGAGCGAAGAGAAACGGAAAGTCCGCAGGGCTGCTTGCTTCTGCAGCAGCAGCACTGACGAGCAGACACAATAGCGCCGCCGCTCCGCGCTCCGTCGGCCGTTGCGTCACGCTCCTACGCATTGAATTGGAAATGGCCGGTAGAAGGGAGAGTTGCGTTGTTCGTTCACCGCGGCAAAAGCGGATTTGCAGGGCACGCAGTGCGCCGAACTGGCGAATTTGTTTGGTCCTTCCATAGTCTGAACCCTCTGATTTACCGTAATTGGGGATGTCGCTCACCGAATTTCGAGCCACTGATCAATACAATTTTGTGAAATTTGAGTGCGCATCGATCTGACAAACCATACCTATGTACCACGGTAATTGCAACCATAAATTGCAATGCAATCTATCTATGGTGATATTGATTTCTCTCCTACGCCTGGCAGTGCAGTGGCTGCCGGGCTTCGTCGAGAGCGCCTCCGACCGCTCCCAGTCGGCGACCGAGTGCACAACTGCACCGTCTGTTTAGCGTCTATACAAGCTGCGCACTGTGCTCAGCGTCGATCACACAACTCGCGAGGGCTGCTGTACGCGCAGGGATGTTTGAAGTGAAGAACCGGAAGGACCATAGGTGTTTTCCGCAAGTAGATTAAGCTCAGAGGCACAACTACACACATACAGCCGTCAGAGATCACCGAGCGCGCACTGACACCACACACACCACATGAAAAGAGAAACAGCAACAGTAAGCCACAGGATCGGACCTACCTACCTACACAAACCCAACAAGAAACGAACGCACGCCCCCAACAACTGCATCACAGGACGCATTAGGCGAAAGTGTGAGGCACATTCTACTACTTTCCATACCTGCGGAAGCGAGAAACTTGCGCAGAATGGTCACTACGCCTTGCCATACTGGAGTGGATCATCGGTGGTGCTGTCGTCAATGATGTGAACGTTGACCAGTTGATCCTTGAAGCGGACGCTCGGCGACGTCGACGTCGTCTTCGACGCTGGCAGCCATTCCACTTCCTCAGTCGCTCTTATCTCGACTGCGCTGCCCACCGGCGGCGCTTTTCCAGCATCGGCTGGCCCTTCCTTTGCACTACTGGAGCTTTTCGCCTACAAGCGTCCATGTTTTCAGAAGTTTTTGTGGCTGGCTTGAACTGCGCAATATCGCAAATGTTAGCGAGAAGGGTACCCACTCGCTGCTTCGTCCAGGGCAGCTGTCGTTTGAGGCCCGTTCGCTGGTATCCGTCGTCGCAGCAGACGGCCAACGACAGCAGAGCGCAAACCAGTCCAACTCCAACGACGCAACCGGCGACCATGACCAATATCCTGAAGGCAAGAGCAACGCTTAGCAAGCTTGCGTCGCTTATATCTTCGTATTCTAAATGCGGGGCCTTTTCCGATGCCAATCTGCTTGCTTTGCGATTCAAAACATCCTATATACTAAGCGCCATAGAGTGTGTCTGTCTGTTTGTCTGTTTGTTAACGCGATAACTCTTGACAGGGTTGACGGATCCTGGAGATCAATACATCAAAAGAACCGTCATGGCCTGGAATAGAAAACGTCCTATTGTGGACTTTGGCTGATGTCCAAATTCCATGAAAATCACAAAAATATCGACTGCACAGTACATTCTGAGCACTAAAGAGTGCCTGGGGGCCATTTTCGTGGAAATTTCACATTGTCGTGTCACCATTCACTACAGAGTTGTCGCTGTGAGACTCTGAGGTGTATTCAGAGGCACGGGAGCAGGTGCGACAGTAAATGCAGGCACTGGCAGGGGCATTTTGTCAAACGACTTTAGATAAATCTGAAACTTCTTATGGGCTAAGTACAAATGTCAGTGGGTTGAATTCAGTGTATTCTGAGGCATGGGCTCTGATGCAACCATAAGTTCAGGCACTGGCAGAGGCACAGTGGCAAATGGCTTTAGATCTATCTGATTCTCCTACTCAATTGTCTATGGGCTAAACCCAAGTGTCAATTGTGTATCTACAGGCACGGGAGATGGTGTGATCCTAAATGTAGGCACTGGCAGGGGCACAGTGCCAAATGACTTGAGATCTAACTGTAATGTCCTGCAGTGCTCTGAATCCGATGATTGTGTTGTCTCCTTCATGCTCTACAGATTACACATGGGCTATTGACCATAGAGATTCTCCTACGGGCTAAAGGCACTAGTCCTATATACTAAGCGGCATAGAGTCTGTTTGTTTGTTTGTCTGTTTGTTTGTCTGTTAACACGATAACTCTAGCTACAGTTGACGGATCGCGATGATCTGTGGCTTAAACTGACCGTCGTGACATGTAGTTTTGCACCTCCTATTGTGGACTTTGGCCGATGACTAAACCCCACAATATTTCGCAAATATCGGCTGCACCAGTACATTCTGAGCACAGAAGGTGCCGCACGCTGCGCTTGACGTTTGATTTCGCGCCAAAAGCACTTTTCAGTGTCACCATTCATGACAGAGTTGTCGTTGTGAGACCCCAAAGTGTATTCGCAGGCACTGCATGCACTGGCAGGGGCACTGCATGCACCGGCAAGGGCACAGCATCAAACTGCTTTGGATCTATGTCAAATGTCTTTAGATCCATCTGAAATCTCCTACGGGCTAAACCCAAATGCCTATGGGCTAAACCCAAGTGTAGGCACTGGCAGAGGCACAGGGTCGAATGGCTTGAGATCTATCTGAAATGTCCTTCGGGCTAAACCCAATTGTCGTGCTAAAGACTGCCCATGGGCTTTTGACCATAGAGATTCTCCTACGGGCTAAACACCACTAGTCCTCTCTACTAATCGCGCGCTGTCTGTCAGTCTGTTTGTGTGTTTGTGTGTGACCACGATAACTCTCGACAGCGGCGACGGATCCCGGACATCTATATATTTTCGGAACCGCCTTCCGCCGGGGACCGTCTGGCCGAAGTTTGGTGTTGGGCCGCCGCCGAAATTCGGTCGAAATTCCGAAAATATCGTTTTTGGCACATTTTTGGCGCTAACTGCCGACTGCGGCGGCGGATCGCGACGAGCCGCGCATCAACGGAACCGCCGTTCGACGCTGCACCATCTGGCCAAGTTTGGTCTTTGGCCGCCGCCTAAATCGTCCGAAATTCGCGATATTCGGGCAAGTTTCGGCCGTTTTCGGAAGAACATTCTACGCAACAACGATTACGATTCTGCCATAGGCGGCTTGCTTCGCTGTGAGACCCAACTTGCGCACCATTTGCTTTGCTTTTCCAGTTCGGTGTGAGACCCAACTTGATAACAATATGCTTTACACACTGTCAAAGCACCGTCAACACGGGGTTTCGTCTTCTGACCAAGAACGGCGCACGAGTCACGGGCGCAGGCGAAGCGCAAAACGTCGGTTTGTCTTCTGACCAACAACGGCGCACGAGTCACGGGCACAGGCGAAGCGCAAAACGTCGGTTTGTCTTCTGACCAACAACGGCGCACGAGTCACGGGCACAGGCGAAGCGCAAAACGTCGGTTTGACAGGTGCCACTGCAGCGCGTCCGCTGCGCGACATCGGTCTCTGCAGGTGCAGGGCGTCAGCTACGCGACATCGGTCTCTGAAGTCTGAAGCTGCAGCACATCAGCTGCGCTACATTGGTCTCTGCAGGTGCAGGGCGTCAGCTAAGCGACATCGGTCTCTGAAGTGTGAAGCTGCAGCACATCAGCTGCGCGACATCGGTCTCTGCAGGTGCACGGCGTCAGCTACGCGACATCGGTCTCTGAAGTCTGAAGCTGCAGCACATCAGCTGCGCGACATCGGTCTCTGCAGGTGCACGGCGTCAGCTACGCGACATCGGTCTCTGAAGTCTGAAGCTGCAGCACATCAGCTGCGCCACATCTGTCTCTGAAGCTGCAGCACGTCAGCTGCGCGACATAGGTCTCTGCAGGTGCAGGGCGTCAGCTGCGCGACATCGGTCTCTCAAGCTGCACCACGTCAGCTGCGCGACATCGGTCTCTGAAGCTGCAGCGCGTCAGCTGCGCGACATCGGTCTCTGACTCTGAAGCTGCAATGTGTTATCCACGGGCTATAGACCCTAGTGGTCAACGTACCAACACATCTAACGGAAAGTACCGCACACTGGGGCAACGTATCCGTCGACGTCGGCGTATTTCTTCAGCAAAGTTCTGACAGCTTCTCTGTCTTTGGTGAAGTCGCCTGTGCTCCAGATAGACGACTCGCCGTTAGCAGCGCTGCCCTCCCCTTTGTAGGGGTTGCTGGGAGAGAGGAAGCAATGGAAGGGCGTCTCGATGCCGCCGCTCATGCCCCGCGTCACGTTCCGCAGAAGATCGATAACAGACATCGTCCTGGCCGCTTCGAACAACAGAATCAGGCGCTTTCTTCGTGTGGTCTTGTAGTAGCGACTGATCTGAACCAAATCGGACACAGCATCGTTTACTCGGATGAAACAGCAATGGTGGAACGAACAAGGAGCGGTGGAACCGACGCCAGGAAGCACCTTGGTCAGTGTCTCGTTCATGCTCATCTGCGTGAGTCGCTGCGTCTCGTGCGTTCGGTTCTCGAAGGAGTCGAGCGCCCGCAGTAGGCCGACTTTGTCTGTGCAACTCGAGTCGTTGAAGTTGGCCGAGTGCTGGTAATAGCGGTAGTAGCGGAAGTCGGCCGACTGCCCCGTCCACGGCTCGGTCCATCCACCGACCAGCAGCACGCGAGCGTGGTTCCTTCCCAACCAAAGAAGCTAGACCAGGCAAGTCGTCCGGGGGACGCAGTATACTCCACAAATTTGAACTCCTACGCACGGTGACTTCTCTGCTGTTGTGGCCTCCTACCCAATCGCAAAAGCAATGCTGAATTCGTGATCTACATTCCAAAATACCCCAGATTCGACGTAGAACACCCCTAACTTCCTATGGAGTCCTGGAACTGAAATTCTGCACTGTGGGTACGGTATCATGCAAATTCGACATAGGTGTGTTCAAACATCATCTAAACACTGAACGAATGCCAAATTCGTAATCAGCGACCCCGAAAACCCCGAAATCGAGTATAATATTGGCAAAGTCGACCCGACGCCCAAAATTCAAACCGACGTGGCAGGGATACTGTAGCTCTGCAAATTTTTCAAAAACACTTTTCTGGGCCAGATTTAAGCGCAGAATCGTTTGAAACCACTTTTGGAACGATTCGGCAACGCATTCAAGCGCTATAAACGCCGAAATGCAAAAATCGCAATTTTCGACCCCGGAGTCGAAAAAGTCGCAGTGTAAGAAACTTTTTTGTGTTTTGCCCGATTTTCTCCGTTTATGGCTCATTCGATAGAGGACATCTGGGAAGGAGCACCAAGAGTGGTCTCGCCGCTCTAGCTGCTACCTAGCTCGCACAGTAGCCCGTCAAAGTCGACTCGGGGCCAAAAATCGCGAATTTTTCAAATCTGGCGCCAAAATGGGTCCCGCAGCGATCCAATTCTTTTTTTGCGTGTTCGGCACTATCGAGGGCTACAACATATCAAAAGATAGTGTATACCATTATATGCAACTTTTTCGAGTTCTACCTTGTTTAACCCATTTTTCAGTACTTTGAAAATTTAAATTTTTGGATTTTCCGCCAACGGGGTCCCGGAGCGTGACCCCATATGTCGTGCAGGTTGCCCACCTACTAGGCCTACCCAACGCAAAAAACCGTTTGCAAATCGGCCGCTGCACGCGCGAACGCCGTTGACTCAAAGTTTCTGCATTTCGCGCACAAACGCTATATACTCCACACTTTTTTGTGGAGTATAAAAAGGTGCGCCTTCTCTCGCGCCAATCAACGAAGTGCTTCTCCAAAGCACAGAAAGTGGCCAACTTTGACGGCGTATGCAGCCATAGTTTCGGCGAAATGTCGGTCGCTGCTGCGCTCGTAGTTCAGGATCACCAAGACGTCGCGGCGCACGTCCATTTTGTCCCAGTCCATCTTCTTCAGCGGCTGGCCATTGTCATGAAAAGGCCAAGTGGCGCAGCCTTCGCCGACAGCGCCTTCGCGCGCAGCGCATTGCTCTTGCTTCAAGTCGACGAAACTCACGAAGGCGGTACAATACATTGCAAAGCAAACTGGACGCCAACTAAACATCGTTGGGCATATGCACGGAAGCAATCGATGATGAAACCGACGATCGCCGAACAATCGACAATAGCGAATCAACACCTCAAATCACGCGGAGGGGACAACACGGGAAAGTTGAGCGATTTACGATAGTCAAGTCAACTTTGGATCAGACTACGGTACATTTCGAGAATTCCCATTCTGGCTAATCACTGTCAAAGATGGCACGACACCAACCGTGCAATACGCAGGGTCTCGTGTGGAATACTTGAAGCGGGTACGGTACCATAAATACTGGTGCAATATCCAAATTACAAAAGTATTAAGTGTGGCCAGTTACGAAGAAGCAGGAAGAGAAATATGGTTCCGACGAGACGGACGACGGCGATAGCCTCCTGCGCGACTACGGCGACCTGCAAGCGGAGCGGCTGTAAGCATGGCACCATTAGGGATGCCATGCATAAGTACATACTTCACATTCCGCGGGTGCGGTATAAGTAGTTCGCCGTTTATTAGCCGGTTAGCTTCTTAGGTTGGAAATAAACTGACGAAAGCTTTGACGGGGCATGGTTGCGAGGCCTTGAGTGCATTCAGAGATTGAATGACCTTACACTCCTAGAGGTGTTGCAACGAGTACTTGTTCCAGGATTACGGGGTCTGTGTGGGGGTTGGACTACCTGGTCGTCGCGTTCGGTGGCCTTGTAGTCAACGGACCTGGTCGTCGCGTTCGGTGGCCTTGTCAGTACGCAGGTCGGTAGATTACGGTATCCTGGGTATTAGTTGTGGGAGTCGTTAGCAGGAAGTACCAAGGACCGGGCTTGGCCGTCAACTGGCCACCCTACACGGCTGAAGACGGCAGACGCCTGGCCGCGAAGCAACAGCAACATCTTCCTGTGGGACGGCCACGTGGTCGCCGGCGGCGGCACGCCCTACAAACTGGCCACACTGCGCCTCCGTCTCGACTTCTCCTACGAGTATCCCTTCAAAGCGCCAAAGGTGGCGCCAACATACCGTATACCCTTCAACCGTATCGGAAGACGAAGTGCTGCCACTTCCTCTGCAGGTCCGATTCCTGGACAAGCTGTTCCACCCGAACATCTACGCGGACGGCTCCGTCTGCACCGACTTCCTCACCAGCAGCTGGTCGGCGACAACGACCGTCCGCTGCATTTTGGTCAGCATCCAAGCGCTGCTCGGTCAGCCCAATCCCAACTCGCCGGCCAACCAAGAGGCAGGGGTGACCATAGAAACTGAAAGTTTCAGTTTCAGATTCAAACCAGGCAAGTCGTCCGGGGGACGCAGTATACTCCACAAATTTGAACTCCTACGCACGGTGACTCCTCTGCTGTTGTGGCCTCCTGACACCCCCAATCGCAAAAGCAATGCTGAATTCGTGATCTACATCCCAAAATATCCCAGATTCGACATACAACACCCCTAGTTTCCTATGGACTCCGGGAACTGAAATTCTGCACTTAGGGTATGGTAACATGCGAATTCGTCATAGGTACGCTTAAACATCATCTAAACGCTAAACGAATGCCAAATTCGTAATCAGCGCCCCCGAAAACCCCGAAATCGAGTATAATATCGCAAAAGTTGACTTGACACCCAAAATTCAAACCGACGCGGCAGGGATACTGTAGCTCTGCAAATTTTTCAAAAATACTTTTCTGGGCCAGATTTAAGCGCAGAATCGTTTGAAACCACTTTTGGAACGATTTGGCAACGCATTCGAGCGCTATAGACGCCGAAATGCGAAAATCGCAATTTTCGACCCCGGAGTCGAAAAAGTCGCAGTGTAAGAAAGTTTTTTGTGTTTCGCCCGATTTTCGCCGTTCATGGCTCATTCGATAGAGGACATCTGGGAAGGAGCACCAAGAGTGGTCTCGCCGCTCTAGCTGCTACCTAGCTCGCACAGCAGCCCGTCAAAGTTGGCCCGGGGCCAAAAATCGCGAATTTTTCAAATTTGGCGCCAAAATGGGTCCCGCAGCGATCCAATTCTTTTTTTGCGTGTTCGGCACTATCGAGTACTACAACATATCAAAAGATAGTGTATACCATTATATGCAACTTTTTCGAGTTCTACCTTGTTTAACCCAATTTTCAGTACTTTGAAAATTTAAATTTTTGAATTTTCCGCCAACGGGGTCCCGCAGCGTGACCCCATTGGTCTTCCACCCTGGCCCCTTACTAGACCTACCCAACGCAAAAGACCGTTTGGAAATCGGCCGCTTCACGCGCGAACGCCATCCGGTTAAAATTACTGCGTTTCGCGCACAAACGCTATATACTCCACACTTTTTTGTGGAGTATAAAAATAAACTGAAACTGAAATTGAAATTAGACTGGTCAGCCATCTGAACTAGTTTCTGTTTATTTAACACCAGTATTTGAGGCGTATGTTTGGCTCATCTTAGGTTGACTTGGCGCATTGCTTGGTGACAATGACGAAATAACTTGGAATGCACCTAGTGTATGGTAATCAGCAACTCAGAAACGCATCCATGCAAGATTGCATGTACGCTTTAAGCCGCGACTAGCATACTTAATACTGAAACTCAATTTCAATAACTGAAACTGAAACTCAAGAAATTTTTTTTTACTGAAACTGAAACTGATGCTGAAACTAAAGTGAAAACTGATACTGAAACTGAAACTAAAACTAGATCAGTTTCTATGGTCACCCCTGCCAAGAGGTAGTCGAAGTCGCCTACTCTAATGGCCACCGCAGTACTAACGACAGCCGGATCCATACGTTTGTGGTGTGGTCTCGTTCAGGCGGCCGAGCTCTTCACGAGAAACCGGAACGAGTACAACAGGCGCGTCCGCAATCTGGTCGACGACCTGATGGCCGCTGCCGTCAACGAGTCGACAGCCGCCGACGGCCGACGCACCGGCAGCACAGCCGAAACGAAGGAACCCTCCAAGAAGACGACGAAGACAACTTCTCCCGGCGACAGATCGTGATACCAACCCGATCCGTAATCAGAACACGACAACGGGTCTCTCCTCCGCCGATTCAATGCGTGTGACTACATTCTCAATCGGAGCAGCACCTAATAATAGACGGTTTCGGCGGAAAGACCGTGCGAACGAACAACTAAACAACCCGAGCGTTGGTCCTACTAAAACTCGTACTAAAACGTAAACGTCCTAAGACTTAGGCATCCCGCCTTACAGAGAAGACACACACAAGGCAACATGACTATATACAGTATGCTCACAATTCAAGGATAACACACAGCGCCCATCGGACTAACATGGAGAAGGAAGCAATCACAGAAAAGAGAAGCTCAACCAGTCAGAAACGCGCCACGGTCAAATGGCAAGAGAAGAAAACGAAAGCGAAAGAATAAAGCGACGAAAACGAAATGAAAACTCAAGGAAGCGGTGCAGCTACTGGTTCTTGCGCGTCCCTCTGCTGACGATCAGCGTCTTCTCCGACACTTTGGACGCCGTCGGCGGCTGCTTCATCTGCTGCTGCTGATGCTTCTCAACGGACGCCGACTCGGCCACTCTCGACTGTCCCTTGGCGGCCTGTCGCTTGTAGAGGGTCAACAGGACACTCTGGAACACCCATTGTACTCATTACCTGTTCACTTTGCTGAAGAGAACACTGCTTCACTTTGCAACAGTGAGCGCGTCAGTACAAGAACAAGATTAGTAGACGGGGGCAGAGCCCCTCGGGGCACTCCTCTCCTCTTTCAGAAGAATTTTGG
>JASAMZ010006518.1:0-12500 GCA_030248115.1 Linhomoeus sp. GSCO2_2 | reverse complement strand
CACCAAGCAAAAATCAAAGACGTCACTCACGAATAGGCTCTCCCTTGGCCGTATGCGCTTGTCGTATGGCCGGTATCCGTACCAGTGGGCGACGCTGTTGACGCACCAGGTGATGTGCAGGGTGACGCAGTAGCGACAGACGGCGGCCAGATAGGCGATCCAGGGATCCTCCGACCAGAAGTAGGTCGCCACCAGGGTGGGCATGACGAAGGAGAAGGACAGGGCCAGGGGCTTGTAGAAACTGCAATGTGGTGCCGCGCAAAATTGACACAATCGTAGATACACACCGTAGAATTTCATCGACAGCCATCGTGTATGAAAGCTAGCCGTCAATACGCCCCCTACTCCCAAACCGTACGCAGATAACTGTTTCCCAAGACCCCTGCCCAAGACTAATCCGGCAAAATTCGCTTGATGCGTGAATAGATATCTCTGTCACAGGCAATGGCCGTCTTCAGGCAATCGCCGTCTACTCGTCGATTGCCTGGTCGATCAGGCCGCGGCCGTCTAGACGTTCGTTGCCTGACGCATGAAGTGCCCAAATCACACGCACATTATCATCGAGCAAAGCACGTGGGCGCATGTTTTGGAACTGTAAACATTCAATTTTGGGGACGAAACTGGAACGATCGAAGTTGACTAATTTGTGCTACAGTAATACCGTTTCTGGAACCGTAGGACGGGGTCGTTGACCAGGTCGCTGAGGTCGATCATGGCGCCCTTCCTCTTGACCTCTGGGTGCTTGCGCATCATGAGCCAGCCCATGTGGGCGAAGAACATCCCACGGTTGGAGTTGTGCGGGTCGGCGTCCGTCTCCGACCACTTATGGTGGGCGCGGTGGTCGCGACTCCACTCGATCACGTCGTTCTGCACACAATGCGCATTGAGATACGGTAATTTGCCTCTATTCAGGCTAACCTAAGCACACTACCAAAATTCAGCACAGCAGGTTTTAGCACTAGAGACGTGAAGATGAACTGGAACGCGCTAACAAGTCCAATAGCGTCGATACAATCAGATACACTTCCTGATGGGAAGGCGTGGGGCGTTTATTGCAGGACTTACTGTAGGTACATTACATACCTACCATGGATTCTCCAATAAGCAAGCCTCACATTTCTCTTCACTATTGCACAAAAGTCGTTAAGAACGAGGGGGTGGGGGCTTATTCGAAGTCCCACAGTATATGCAAATTCGGTCAAATCTCCCGTGCACTTTTCCCCACCTGTAGGGCGATGCAGTTGCAGCACATGAGCACGGTTCGATAGGGGACGTTGGCCTTGTAGGAGCGGTGTGCCCACAGGCGATGGGCCCCCGCTGTGATGCCCAGGCCGCCCATCACGTAGCACAGCAGGCCTGCAAGGGTACAAATTTGAAGTGCCTAACTTTGGCTGTTCTGTGATGTCGTCATTGGGGTCATACAAGGGCTTTGTGGTTGTGGTCATATCATATTATCATGAGTTATGTGGTTGCACAAAGACTTGCGGGCTCAAATTCAAATTTCGCGCAGCCAATTTCACAGAGCAGCGCTCACTCCAGGCGACGGTTAGCCACAAGGCCTTGAAGACGAGCATGTAGAGGCCGATGAGTGAGACGATGTGGAGGGCGACGTACCAGGCGACGTTGGGCCACCACACCACCTCCGTCTTGAAGCCGCCCTTCTCCCTCTTCTTCTTCGCTGGCTTCTGCGCCTCCTGCAAGAAATTGGAACTGATTTCTTAGAGAATAGTGTGTGAAAATTGGACTGCCGCCCTGCGAGCTCATTGTTTCTTCAGCCTACCTTTCGTTCGAATGTTCCAAAATTCATTTGTCTTAATTTTCCAAATTTTAATTGTCCAAAATTTATTTGTCGTAGTATTGTCCATTTGGTGTGTAACGTTTACATGACGCTTGACATTCGTCGAATTGTTGTGCTGGTAATCCAAATGATTACAATTTGTGATTGTATTCGTTAGACAAATGGTGGGGGGGGGGGGGGGGGGGGTTCTACAACTACTATCAGGTACAATTTTCTTCTACGGGGGGGGGGGGGGGGGGTATTAATGCAAGGGAATGTCGGCTGGAGAGAAATACCGACTAAGTATCCAGACTCAAAATCTACCGCAAATTCTACCCACCTTCATCTCATCGAAAGCCTTGTCGATCTCCTCCTCTGCCGGCTTCAGATGGAGGTCGTCCTCGGCCGTCACCACGCGAGTCTTCACTTCGGTCGTCGTCATCTTGCAGTGGAAGCTTCAGAGGTTCACTTTGTCGCGGAAAAGTTGACTGGAAGTCTGGAGTCGGGAGTTGTTTATAACTGGGAGGAGTCGTGTCGCGAAACGGCGATTCAGCGCAACCGCCTGATGTTATTCAAAGGCGGCCTAGCGGGGCAGAGTGTCACGCGCTCAGTATTCTACATTTGCGGCAAGTTGCCAATAAACACGTCGAAAGTACAGCGACAACTGAAACTAAAAGCAGCCGCCCACACCACACACGCTGAGACACACAGCCTCTCCCAATTCAGCGGAACGTCGCCGGAAGACGAGTCAGACAGAGGCGGCGGCGGCGGCCGCGGCCCAGACGGACACACGGACGGGCGCACGCACCCACTCGAGAGATATGGGCGAGCATAGTGCAGAGTGTCAGAGTCTGTGCAAGTTCTACCACGGTGGGCTGTTTTGCAGACGGCGCGAGGGGTAGAACACTCTGTCTGTGCGTCTGACAGCCGCACATCAACTGCACCGAAAATGTCTGGCGACCTTGAGAGGCGGCTGAGCAAATAAATGCACCCACAGTGACGCGCCAAACGACTCTACCTTCTGGGCACTGCATGAACACGTGTACAATGCAATGGCTCCGCAAGCTACATATAAACTTGTGCCGATTTTGATACATTTTCTCGAGGCATCTGACATCTAGTTTCAGTATCTAGCAACCATTCAAGGGATGGGATGGTGTCGAAATTTCTCTTCTTTCCAATGGGGCAAGTCGCATCGGGATGTCGTTAACCAAATCAACGCTTGTAACCACCGCAAGTTGGCCACACTTTTTAAGTTGACCGAATTTGAACGAGCGCCGGATTTCGTACAATGCTTTCATCCTGCGAGGTTCGTCCCGTAGACGCGAAACGGCCCAGAACACGTGTTCCTTGTGGGTACAGCGCCTGACTACTGGAAGAATCAAGAAGCGGCAACATTGCGCCTTTCTCTCCCACCGGCAGCCTTGACGGCGGAATGTCAGGTGATATCGCCGCCTTGTTTAGTCGGGCGGGCGCGTGCGCGGCGCGTGCAAGTGGGATGGGTTCTTCCAGTGGAGATTACAAGTTTGTTCTTCTCCCGGAAAAGCGGGCTTTTTTCGCCGCGCGCAGTTTGCGCCCGGAATGTCTGATTTCGGGAGATAAAGCGCCGCAAGTCCAATAATTCTTGTCTCATAATGAGGCTCGTAGAACACACACAACAACCAAACTTACAGGAGAGCAAATTGCGGTAGAAATGGTAAATTGTGACGCAAATCGTGGCAAACTTGTCGAGAACGCTTCACTGATCACTGTCTCATTTCATTCCAAACATCGACTTCAACTTCTTCTGCCAAGAAGTCCCTCTATTCGTCTTGCGCGTCATTTCTTCGTCACGCGATTCTCCGTCTGTTCGAATCTCATCGCTACCGTACCGCTTGTGACGCGTCCGCACGGGGATTGGATCGCACTCACGCTTGTCCTTAAAACAAATAATTGTCACATCGGTTTTCGATTGTCGTATGCTACAATGCAGTCATTAAAATTTGAGTTAAGGCAGCATTCCGTTCAAAAGTAACCTTCTCTAGTTAGTGTGAAATTTGACAAGTGAAATTTCGGGCCAAGCCAGCCAACAGAGAGTAGTCATGCTAGGTACTGATTTCCGCTCTCAGAATGCGGCAGTTAGAGGTTTGTCTGATTCTAACGTGATTGCAACGTTCGTACGAACCGAGAGAACCAGAGTTAGAGTAGCTAGAAGCTTTGAATGAATAGAAATTCACGTCATTAACCTCTTCTGTCTGCTTGGCCCCTGCCGTGTCGCCGCCGCTCGATTCCGGTCGTCCGTTGCCGTTCTTGGTTTGTTGTAGTTGCAGCCGTCTCTGCAGTTTCCGCTGGTGTTCGTGCAAGAGGCCCGTCAGCATCTTCAGCAGCTCCAGAAGTTCCTGCAGAATGCAACTAGAAACACTCATTTTAGTTTCAGCTTCAGTATAAACTATGACGCTAGCTGAGTTTCAGTTTCAGTTAACTGAACTTCAGTTAATGACGCTGGCTGAGTTACAGTTTCAATTTCAGTATCAGATATGGCAGTTGTCGAGTTTCAGTTTCAGTTAACTGATTGTAGTAGCTGAAACTGAAACTTAAGCTAGTTTAGTCTTCCATTGGACCGCTTGTCGAAACGACCTTCCTTCTACCCGTAGAGACCGTACCTGCGATTCGTCGAACGCCTCGTCCACTTCGTTGTCCTCAAGTAGTGACTCGAAGTCGTCGCGGGGTTTGTTGTTTCTGTCGCTCGTTGTCATTTTGCGTGCCAAAATTGTAACAATTCGTGGCTACAAATGGCTACAACCGTTTGAGAACCGAACTGTTTATATAGCGCGAAACATCGCGTTGGCATTGCCAAACGATCATTTCGTTAAGTCGATGCGTCAGCGAACGATCATGCGACGACTGCGACTTCCGAGGGACGTTAATTGCGTAGCCCGCACTCAGGTCGAGTCCGCACAAGCGACTTTGACACTTTGGAACCATTTCCGTCAGGAGTCACACTGTTTACCACCTTGTGGGTGCCAAAGTACGAAACGCCCACAAACGACTGCGCGCCGCTCTGGAAGGTGCGTGAGTCTGATGCTAAGAATGTAAACCACTGCTCGCATTCGCGAACCGAGAGTGGTGACGCCGCATAGAGTTGCGTGCTCAGTAGGGAAGGGCAGTTCAAAGCTTGAGAATATGTTGCAATACGCAATTTTCGCTCGCAATTCTTTTCACGAGGAATCAATCATACGGGACTTATGTATAGCATCAATCACAGCATACTGTCGAAAGAGTCGCAGAAGGCGCGGAGATTACTGTACTTTGTGAGTGGGTCGTCCGTCGGGTATTATGGCCCTGCGATCGCAACGTGCGGCAGTGATTTGTGCGCGAAAGAACGCCAAAATATGTTCAAATTTCACTTCTTGCCAGGCCGCAGCTTCTCCAGCCACGACGTTCGCTTCTTCTTCAACTTGGGACTCTCTTTGGGCGCCGGCGGCTCAGCCATTGGCTCCGTTTGAATCTCCTCGTTACCGTAAGCCTGCCGCGTCGGCCCGAACAGGAACTCGCGCCTCCGCTGCTCCTTCGAGGGGATGCGACTCGCCTGCTGCTGCTGTTGCGGCGGAAGGCGGATCGGCCGGCCGTTCTGACGACTCTGGAAAAGGGCCAATTTGATCGAAAAATCGACATGCGAACCGATCGAACAAGCCACGCCAAATGAGTACGGCTTCGGAGTGTATTCAAACTCATTATTCTATAGGGCGCAATAGGCAATGTAATGCATATTGCGTATCGCATCTGAGCGACACATTGAAACCTGCGCAAAATATTCAAAATAGCCACTAGAATTATGCGACTATGTACATCATGTGCATTGTGTTGAATTTATAGCATTCTGCGTACTACGTGTGGTACATACTGTTCCACTATTGCGTTGCATACAGTACATATGTAGGGCAAATTCCGAACATTGCGTACTGCACAATAAACATTGACATTAACTCTAATGTTTGACGCCGTAGTAGTAGAGTTCATGGCGAACGATTAACTCTACTACTGCCATACAAATCCTCCAACAAGCGCCTCTCTTCTTGAATTAGTGCCCCCCCCCCCACCAATAAGCGCCCCTCCTAGAGGTGGGTTGAAATTAAGCACCCAGGGCTCTTATTGGAGAATTCCGGTATTTCAATGCTCACTTGTTGTTGCTGCTGTTGTTGATGGAAGTGGCTGATGGTCTCGTATCTGCCGGTCGACCTCGACGACGAGTGTGAGGGCGACGCGGTAGTCGCCGTACTGCTCGATTCGGGCTCCCGGAGCAGCCGCCGAGCCTCCGGCGACGCCAGGCGCATCACTCGCGTCTGTCTTTCGGCGCTGAGGCCTCTTTGTGGCAACTTGACCTTGTCGCGACCGTTGCCACCGTTCATGGAGGGCGGGTAGTCGTAGTCTACTGAAGATTTGTGGTGGTTGGGAGCTGGAGCCCCGATTTGCACCACCCGGATTTGGCGATTGGGATTGAGTTCGGTGTAGTTGGAAGCCGACGTTTTGGAAGCCTCGCGAGGTCGGGAGGGCGCCCCGCGAAGTTGGACGTCTGGAAAAATAATATGCATATTTTAGTTGAATTTTATTAGCATATAAAATTTGGCAAATCAATCTAGTCTGTGTGATGTACTGTACTTAATTTGAGTTCTTTTAATCTGATCGGGTTTAATTTAATTTAATTCAAATTAATTCATTTTCATATTAATTTATCTCAATACAATTCAATTTAATTTATTTAATTCAATTAATATTAATTTACTCAATCTAGTTGAATTTGATAAAATTAATTTAATCTTAATTCGATTCAAATCTGTAAAATTAATTTAATTCAATTCGATTTGATTTAATTCGTTTAATTTAATTCAATTTGGTTAAATTTAATCTAATTTACTTTGATCTAATCCGTTTCAACTTCGTTTCTTCTATTTAATTCCACTTACTGTACAGTAGTTTAGTCCAATGATAACTGCGGTTGCTTTTAACGATTCCACTTGATCTGTTGTTAATTGCATCAATCCAACGGGTCATTTCAGTTTAATACACTCTAACTATGAATCTCACTTTGATAATCCGGATATCCTCTCGTTTGTGGCCTTCCGACCGCCGCATAGCCGGGATGCTGAATCGGCTGTGGCTGCTGACCCTTCTGCTGCTGCCGAAGGCGATTCTCCAGATTCTGTTGATGTTGCTGCAGAAGCTCCAGCGAACTCCTATTGGCCAGTGGAGTGTTGGGTGCGCTTTTGGCCGACACTGCGCCTCCAAAGTTCGCGGCCATCGCTCGAACTTGGACCCCGCCGGCGATATTCGCTCTGAGAAAGTCGATTTTGGCAAAATTTTTATTCTTTAAATTGCGTCTCGTTTTCGCCTCACTGCTTCCTCAGGAATCCCGGACTGCTCAGAATCGCGCTGTTGTCGTAGTTGCGGAATCCGCCCGCCCTTGAGATTTCTTGAGCCAGACGTTTCACCTCTTGATCTTGCTGGCCCAGCTGCTTTTGAAATCCCTTGTAGACTGGCTGGGGCTCCACCCAACTCACGGGCCTTCTACCCGCCGGGTTACCCGCCGCGATCGGGTCCGCCCGTTCCCGTCTGGTCACCAGTGGGGAACGCGGCAGGATCTTGGGCTGGAATTTGAACTTTCGAATGGCCGAAGTACAGTATGACGTACAGAAGTGGAGAATCAAGCAGACACCTGGGCCACCGGCGAGCTCTGGACCCCCTCTCGGATAGCGTAGAGCGGCACTTGCGGATGGGAAATCGCAGGTTGCTTCTGTGGCCTGACGGCGACCGGTATGGCCGCTTGATTCGCTCTGCGGTGAACGGGAGACGAGTAAGGATCTTGGTAGGAGGGGCTGGTGTCCATCGGCTGGGCCGGCGGTTGCGCAGAGGCCACCAACTCTGCAACGAAGACGTGCAGGAGCCCCTGCATACCGGGCACAGCTTTCAAATCCAGTCCACGCCGTACCCTCGCCCATCTTGAACAGTTGCAGCAACTCGGCCTCGCACTGTGCAGCGTCGTCCTGTTGATGGCTGCTACTTTGGTCTTCCGCCCTCTTGCGCAAAAGCCGACTGCCCAGAAGCTTGAAGGGGAGATAGAAGGAGAGCTCTTGGGCCGCCTGAAAGGACACGATTAGTGTTTAGATGACTACAACGTACCGTACACAATATTGTTTGTTACACAGTTCGCATAGGTTGCCCTATATTTCAATTGAAGACAGTTAGAGATATCGATGAGGAAGAAATTTTGGCATTAAAGGAAATACTTGCAGCTCTTACCAATCTGGCTAAGGCATCTTCTCCGTGGAACGAGTGGGGCCGTTTCGGATAGCGCCGACACTTCAACTTTTGGCAGATTTTGTTCCGCTCCAAGTCCGAGTGCGCCAGAAGAAGCGCCGCCTGGTTTTGCAACAGTTCGAAGTCTGTCGCCGTCAAAATGCCAGCCTTCTGCAACGCGTCAGACTTGGCCTGACGGACCTGGAAGGGGAAATACAGTATTTGTTGAATTGCTCAAATTTGAAATTTTACGATTTATCAGCCACCTTGCGTATGAGACGGATGGCGAAGGCGAATAGCGCGTCGTACGCCGGCAGGGCGCGAACTCGACGAAACAGCTCGTTGGCATCGTCCGGTGCGCGGGCCAGACTCAGTTCTGGATTGGAAACGCAAGTACGTCTACTTTTGCTTCGGTAGTTTAGGTGACAACACGCGCTTACGGTTCATCTGGCGTTGCAGCAGCTCAAAGTTGGCTCTCTGCAAGGTCTCCACGCGATCGAGCCACAGCTGGCCGACGCCACGCTCTCGCATCAAGGATTCGGTGGACTCTTGCTGCAATGAAGTGCGTGGCGCTTTGACGACGACGACGACGACGACGACGACGACGACGACGACGACGACGACGACGACGACGACGACGACGACGACGACTACGACGAAGACGACAACAACGACGACGACGACGACGACAACAACAACAACGACGACGACAACAACAACAACAACGACGACGACGACGACGACGACAACGACGACGACAACGACGACGACAACAACGACGACGACGACAACAACAACAACAACAACAACAACAACAACAACAACAACGACGACGACAACGACGACGACGACGACGACGACGACGACGACGACGACGACGACGACGACGACGACGACGACGACGACGACGACGACGACGACGACGACGACGACGACGACGACGACGACGACGACGACGACGACGACGACGACGACGACGACGACGACGACGACGACGACGACGACGACGACGACGACGACGACGACGACGACGACGACGACGACGACGACGACGACGACGACGACGACGACGACGACGACGACGACGACGACGACGAGTACTGTTACACGTGTCCGAAATACACCTGCGCTCTCAGCGACTCGTTCTTGATCTGTTTGAGCACATCGTCGAAGTTTTTCAGCTGATTCTCGAGGTCGTTGACCATGGAAGTGGGCACCAGTTGGGAGGAGGCTTGAATGTTCTCCAGCGCCAGTTTCTCCAAGGCCGCATTGAATCTGTAGCGTCCCTTGAGAGCCCTGACCTGCAGTGAATAGCATTCTCTTGCAAATTAGAAATTAAAGATTTGATAGTTTAGTAATTTAGACCTGCTATAAAATCAAACGACCTCCGTTTCCAGGGCAAAGAGCTGCTCGGCAATTCTCTCGTATTCGACGCTCTTATTCTTCAGTTGGGTGAACAAGATAGAATTCTTCTCTTGCAAGGTGATCACGTGAGCGATCAGCTCTTCGGCAGAATCGCAGGGCATCAGGACTGCGGCGCCGTCTGCCGGACTCGCGTCGAAACCTAGAAACCGTTCTATTAACACAATCGCACGAGGGTTACAACAAATCAAGTGTACCCACTTCCGGGCGAGTGGAACTGTCTTTGGGCCTTAACAAATTCCTGGGGCTCCTCAAAGTCGTCGTTGAATATGACCGTCTCTTGACGGTGGGTCAGCGCATCGGTGGATTGATTGAAGTATCTGAATAACGTGATAATAACGTGAATGAGTACCTAATGTACTTCAATGGCAAAAGATTGGGTCGAGTGTGTGTGGTAGACAACGTCCACAACGATTCGTAACTTCTGATCGTCTTGACTCTACTGAAGATACAGATGTGTCCGCATTTCAGCCACCCTGTATACTACACCGCATTCTACAGTACCCCTTCTCTACCGTATACCTCTCGTCGTCGCGTCCTCCATTCCTGCCATCACCCAGCGCGTAATCGAAGGAGCTGGAGGGCGGCTGCTCCCCCGCTTGGTGGTGGTAGCGCTTCTGTTTCGTGGGGCTGCGCTTGCCCAACCATGAATTGCGTCGCAGCTCCCCCTGCTCGCTTATCGTGGTCATCCTTTGCTGCTGTTGATAGGGCGCGTGTGGGTAGATGTCAGCTGTAGGCGACGGGTAGTCGTCGAGGTTCCCATAGGGTATGGGACCTGGCCGGTTGAAATGGGGGTTCTCCAGGCCGCCGTTCCACATGGTGCGAGAGGCCTCGGAACTGCCTGGGGAAGGCAGAGAGCTGCGCAGACCTGAATGAGCACGATTATAGATACAAATATTGGCCTACTCCTCTACTGGACAGTTTATGAACTGATATTCTCATCACGGACTGTACTACTGTACTGTGCAAGGGATGATAGAGATACTGTAACGAAGACACCAAATTGCTGGGAAAATCTCGACCAAACAAGCCTTTCTGAAGTTCAGCTACTGTATTGGAACATTGAACTCCGCCGTTACCGTTTCCCCACCCGCGTCCGGTGTCCCCCGCTCAGTATGCGCCTATTCTAAGAATTCCTTACGGCAAAACCGCACCTGACTCACAAATCGTTTAGTCTCTCTGGCTCAGGTTGTGATTCACCCCCGACTGGAACATCTCTGCGGCTAATCCTCCCCCCCCCCCCCCCCCCCACATCATCTGCAGGCTTCAGACTTCAGAGGGTGAGGCCGCCGTTTCCTGCTGCCAAGAGCGCGCGCCCCTTTTCCACTCGTAAATCAGCGGCTGCGTCAGGGGAACAGGCGCTACTGCTTCTCCTTACGAGGCAGATGCGCAGCGTCCGATTCGGAGTCCGGCAGCTACCGCGCGCGTAACTCGAACTCGGGACAAGGCCCAGGTTCGAATTTTCAAAAGGCCGCGCGCCGCGCGCGCGTTTCCTGCCAGACTCCGCAAGATGGATGGATGCTTGGCAGCCGTCGACCCCCGCTTTCGCAACAAGAGGGGGGGGGGGGGGGTGTAACAGGAATTCGATGAAATGTACAGACGAGTGCTCGAATTGATCGACACTCCATTACATATGGTTTCGATCGTGCGGTAAACACGACTCTTGGACAGCCGTCGCGCGAATATGCCACGTTAGACGTTGGGGACCAGTCGCAAAAGTTGCCATCATCAGAGCTGCCTCTATACACACAACATTGTGTGTACTTCTTTTACCTATGTCTATTCCTTTATCCATTCATTATTTCTATTTTGCTGTATTTTCAACAACAATCAACAAGCGTCCCCACTAGTGGTGGCAGCTTGAAACTAAGTAAGTACTTACTTAGTTTTACTTAGTTATTTTGAAACTGAGTACTCAGTTTTTTACTTACTTAGTTAAATCTTTGGAAAACTAAGTATACTTACTCGTACTCGTACTTAGTTTTCTAGGCCCGTACTTACTTAGTTTTGCGAAATTTACTAAGTACTTTTTCGAACTTACTCAGTTTTACTTAGTTTATAAAAACTAAGTACAAAACTAAGTAAACCAAGACCAAGTTCTCCACATATTGGCCTATTTTAGCGCTGTATATTCGCACAATGCAGGGCTTGGTGTGGCACTTCTACAACGAGCTGCTTAAAGAATGTCAAAATTGCTGAATAACTTTGTTTTAGAGACCATTTGCGGCCCTGCTAACCTCGAGTTAACAGCTTAATAGCATTTATAAGGCCGTTTCCACTTCTTTTAGTGTATGTTTGCTTACTTAGTTTACTTACTTAGTTATCTTAGATTTCTCGAGTACTTACTTAGTTTTGTTAGAAACTAAGTAAGTACGCTTTACTTACTTAGTTTTACTTAGTTTTCTGAAAAACTAAGTACTTACTTGGTTACTTACTTAGTTTTATTTTTGGAAAATTGCCACCACTAGTCCCCACCACCCACCCAGCGACTGTCGGCTGATGGGCCGGCAGCTGGCCTCGGAGGAAGCGACCGAGTCGGAGTCCGAGATCTTCCTCTTGCGCTTCTTCAGCACCGCCTGCTCCACCGAAGGCCTGGCCGCCGGCGGCGGCGACAGAGACGCCGAGCCTCCCGCGCCCTGCAACATTTGTGCGAATGGATCAACTTCTGTACTGCGCAAATGTTCGATTATGGTTGGGAGACACCCTAACCGCAAATTGGAAGCCATGACGCGGCTGGCTCGCTCAAGTATCGACCGCGATTTTCTTTCAAAACCCGCTTGACTTGAGGCAACATGGAATATCGTAAATCCTCTAATACCTATGTACAATACTTCACCTTCACCTTGGCAGTGTCCTACAGCATGACGCGGAAGAAGGGGGAGGAAGGGTGAGGGGGGGGGGGGGGCTTATAGTATTTTCAAGTGAAGTTCAACAATATGTACAACCTATACTGTACCTTCTGCTCTCGCTTCTTGGAGGAGGCTCTCTTGAAGCCGAATCTCTCCAGGAAGGAGCCCTTCTTGCCATC
>JASAMZ010006515.1:0-17301 GCA_030248115.1 Linhomoeus sp. GSCO2_2 | reverse complement strand
ACCCAAAGCGCGAAGGAGTGGGCGTCAGAGCCCGGATCGCCCACGCGCATTCTTTCGCCTTATAATAACCGGTGTACTAAACCGTGTAGGTTACATCAGCCAGGTACACCAACTTGGCTAAATAACAAAAGAGCATTTCAAAACTAAAAAGCAACAGCGGAGCAAGGCGCAGCACAGCAAAGCAAGCGAGAGAAAAGACGAGGGATTGCAAGAGCAAGGGGAAAAAAACACGAGATTGCGTATGTGAAAACGGCGCGCGAAAGCAAAAACAGCAAAAATAAGACTGGGTAGCGAGACCAAAGAAGACAGTTTGCATTGTAACTCGCAGGTTACTAAGAGTCGGATGGGTTTCAGCTGGCCCAGGGACACTCAATCATCAACGTGCGCGCTCCTCTTGGAGACGACGCAAGTTTGAAAGCAACGTGCGCCGAGGAAGGGTGGGGGGGGGGGGGGGCTAGACATTTCTCACACGCCGAGCTGTCTATGATAGATTGACTAAACGGAAGCAGAGCAACTCCTTACAGCCTTCTTCGGGCGCCTCCGGCGGCTTGGTCTGCGTCAGTGTCGTCCCCTCCATTGCTCTACCGCCCATGCGTCCATCGTCCATCCTTCCCAGGCCGCCTCTGCCGCCGCCGCTCCGAAGCCCGCCCCGGTAGTGCCTTCGTGTCTCCAGCTCGTTCCGGTACCACTCTTGAACAATGGAATTACTCTTCGACACTGTCGACGACTGGCAACAAGCATACCTTTAACGCCCTGGAGGCGGGGCGGGGAGGGGGGTCCCCCCTCCCTGGCCGGAGAGTCTCCCCCCCCCCCCCTACCCAGCCTGAAAGACCCCCCTCCCAAAAATTGCGAAAATTTTCGCCTGCGGCGCTTAAATATGGCCAAATCTTCGCCTGCGGCGCAATATTTAGGCTGTTTTCCATCAAAATTAAGCGATTTTTGGCACTTTTTACCCTATATTTGCAAAATTTCCTTACTTTTTTGCCAAATTTTTAGGTCATTTTGACCCCCCCCCTCGGTTTTGGAAACCCCCCCCCCCCCCCGCCACCCCCCCCCCCCCCCCTAAAATTTCGGGATTACCCCCCCCCCCCCCTCCCCGAGGGGGCGCGTACAGTTATGACAACAAGTGTATGAGGACGGCGACTTTGCGGGGGCCGCAGGTCGCTGAGGAAACTGGGACGCAGTCGAGGGTCGTCGAATTGTTCGTTGTCCTCCAGCTGCTTCACCTCCACGGCCTCCCACCAGCCGCCGGCGAACTTCTCCCTCTGCACGTAGCCGCGCCACTTCTTGAACGTGTCCTTCCCGTAGACGAGGCGGACTGAAGCGGCCGAGGAAGTAAAAAAATACGTGAGCAACTATGCATGTACATAAGTAGAGTCGAGTTCTTGCATTTCTTGGCCATGCGCGCGTCCTCCTCGATTCTTCTTACGGAGGCCAGCTGCTCGACGCGCGGGAAGGGCACGGAGCCGTCCACCAAGGAGCTACAGTCGTACAGGCGCCAGTTGAGCGAGTGTAGAAACTCGATGCGCGCCACCAGACCCGACCCGTTCGGCTCGCTGCCCACTGCGAAGCACACGAAGGAGTACGGTATCCATAGCAGCGGCGACGACTGAGCTGAAGCCCTTCGAAGACTCACCCAATGTGAGGGTCACCTTCCCTTGATTGTTGTCGAGCTCGACCCTGTGCCCCGACCTGGGGTCGGCCTGGCGCGGCCCCTCGATTCTGGGAATCAGTTGGGCCAACCGCGACGCCAGCGACGAGTCCTTCGGCGCCTGCGCATGGACGGATGTACTACCTATCGCGCTCTTCTTGGAAAAGAGCGCACTAACACAGAAATATAGAAACCGACCGAAATAAGTACGTAGTATGTACAAGTGCCGACTGTACTGTACAGTGTACGAACATCGGGCAGGCCGGCGAGACGGACGGGAACGGCCAGAGGCGGCAGCTCGTGGAAGAGGGCCTCCAACTTCTTCAGCTTCGACACCTCCACTCGATCGCGCATTCCCGTGTCCACGTGGAAGACCTGCGCGCAGCAGCAATATTTTCTGCTCATTAGCCAAAAGCCACAGGTCAACGTCGAGGAGTCATCCAACTGAATACGTACCAAATAATCAAATAGCCAGTGTGTCACCTCGACTTCCGTCTCGTTGAGTCGAGAGATGATGAGGGAGCGGAACCAGCCCACGTGACTGTCGCTACCGTATGGTACGTAGTCGGCGCTCAGTTGCTGACTCTCCTCGTACTGGAAATAGGACGGGGCCGCGTAGATGTTGCCTGAAGAGCAGCTACTCCTACTGTATACACTAGCGCACACTAGAAATGCAGCAGCTGGCGAAGGAGCCAACCGGCTTCCACGCTGGGCTCTCTGTGGGGCACGTTGGAGTCCAGCGACTGATTGGAGTAGTGGTAGGTCATGTCGTGGATGAGGTTCCACTTTCTGGCAAGGTCGTTGTCGAAGGTCACGTAGAGGCGCAGGGGGTCGCAGACGGCACCCTTGTTCGACTGCACCATGACAGAGCTGCGATCTGAAAGAGCGAAAGGAACACGAGATGATGCGTCAAGTGCAATAATACTACGGTAGCGGAAGGGCGGAGACGTACAGTTGACGTAGGAGACGCAGGCGCTCAGCGTGTCGCCAGGTGCCCCCGGGATGTACAGCGTCTTCATATCGACTCGCGAACCCACCAGTCGGTAAGTGGAATATCCCAGGTGAACGTCTGTAATCAATGACGACGACTAAACTGGCATAAAGTCAAAAGTGACAACCGGAAAGCAGGTCGGGATTTCCAACTCACTTGCGGCGCTGTCGTTGTCGTTCGCGCCGCCGGTGGTGGGTCGGCGACTGGCCGAAGCGGCGGCGGCGGCGACGTCGTGACGCGGATGTCTGCCGAAGCGGTCGGCCACCAGGTGGCTCGACGCCTTGAGGTTGCGCTTGACATCGGTCAAGACGACGAAGTGGAGCCGCTGCCGCGTCCTGCGACGCCACACGTCGTCCTCTCCGTCGGTCCCCTTCGCTTTCGCCTTCGAGCTATCCACCTTCATTCGCTGCGGAGTGACGTGACTGGCGAAGTTGCTCTGAATGAAGGGTCATGCAACGGCTTTACTCCATTGGTTTAAGTCACTGAAGTGGTGATCAAAGACAATCAACAAGCCGTTTGAACGATCTGTCCGGCAATCTCCCTATGGCCAGCTCACCACGGCAACGGAGGAGAGGTTCTTCCATTTCGATCCCTTTGGAAAGCGAATGTCGGCCAACTTGGCGAGCACGTAGCAGCCGGGTGTGTCCCGAATCACGGGGTCGTCCACCACCGGGTAGCACTGCCCCTGGGGCACTTGGAAGTAGACGCCGAAGTCGACCAATCTCACGAGAAACGGCGCCGCCTCCTCATCCCCTGCGCCTAAGTAGCCGTCACTCGCTGCCCAGTCGAGGCCGAAGGTCGGGGGGCCGACTCGACGGATGAGGTGCAGCTCGTCCTCCTCACTCAGGGGGCCTGCAAGCAAGCGGCAGCGGACAACCAGAATTGGCGTCACCAAGAAGCAATACCACCATCATCATCAACCACCACACGACACCAACCGAAGTACTCGGCTCGAAACACGAAGCACTCGTCGTCGCTGGCGCGATCGCCGACGGCGCGACTGCTTCGGCCCTGCTGAGACTTGAAGCCGAATTGGACGACGCAGCCGTCGCCGTGCTTGAACAGGCCGGGGCTTCTCATCGCCTCTTTGCCCTTTTCGGAGGGCGTCTGAAGGTTGTAGTGGAAGAGCAGCCGCTCCTTGACCGCCTTCAGCTCGGGAAGGAAGCTGTCGGCCATCACGCCCATCTCCCGACCGCCCTTGCGCGTGTACAGCGGCCAAGCGGCTCGGCACTCCCACTCTGAATGAACAACAACGAGCGGACTTTCAGTGTAAACCAGTGTCAAATTGGAGACCGACCCACGAACCGTCGGGCAATTCCCGTGGTTTGAAACGGAAGTGGTCCTTGTCTTCGACAGCTTCGGTCTCGTCGCTCTCTGTTGCTTCCCCCGCGTCCTCTTCCTCCACTTCTTCGTCGCTGTCGCTTTCGCTTTCCATTTCGCCCAGCTCTCTCACGAATTCGTCCGCGTCAGGTATCGGACTATCCTCCCGTTCCATTGCGATTGTCACTCTGACCGAACCTCAAATGAACTAGAACTTCCGAACCTGGCTTGTGCAAGAGAGAATAAATCAAGTTACTTTCCCACCATAGAGTTGAAGATCCTACTCCGGTAACAGAAAGCTACAGAACATTCCCTGTCAATTTTCAAAATTTGAAACTGCCTAGCTCACAAGTACGGTATTTCTTGCAAGGCGCTCAACATTTTCAAATCATGCTATACGGTACGGTATTAATTTTGAAAACTGCTTCATCGCATAGACTGGACTGCCCTTTGAAATATGCTCCAAATTACGGTATTTTCAAAAACAAGCCGCTAAACATTTTCGGATTATGTCACGATACCGTATTCCCTTTTCAAAACTGCTTACTCGCGTGCATCGACAAAATAGCCGATGAACGGAAGGTCCCGCAATCTGCTTCCCGATACCGTCGTCAACATCTTAAGTAAAGCGCCAACACTGAACACGTTTACGATGTCAAAACGAAAGAGGTTCAAACTCAGTCAACCGTATACTGACAGATGGAGGGAAGAAAACGCAACTCTTTGGCACCACCGCTATGCACACACACGAAGCCGTCAGAGCAATTACTAAGGGATACTCGTGCTCTCTCCTGCTAACCAACATCACGACTGCTGACAGCTACTAACGAGGCTGAGCGGCAATACAATAACCACGAAACGAGATAGGCCCCAACGAAACAAAGACGGAGAAAGAAGTACCGACAGCAACGAGGGAAGGGCACAATGTTTCGAGTCATCGCTGCACTTCGGCAATTCCTGCGACACTCGAATAACTCAATAATACTATAGCCGCAATTCAGCAAATTCTAGCCTCAGGCCACAGCCAAGAAGACACTTGCCTCCCTGAAGAACACGCAAAACGCCAAAACCTATCATCCTAGAACTTCAACGACACTCGAAGGATCCGGTTTTGAAATTGGGAAGGAAAATCATCAGTTTGTCGGACCGTAGCTGAGGGCGAGGCGGCGTGTAGAACAGAGCTCGACTGGGCGCCGTAGCTAAACCCAATGGATTACGGTAGTCGCTCATCGCCCGGAAAGGGACCGAATCGGTCTCACCGACGGAGGAGGTGGAGCAGGCGCGCGGACGCTCGAGTCCGACCTCCTCGTGCGGCGCTCGGGAGGCGGTCTTGGGGGAATCGGTCGATGAGAGGTATTCGACGGGTGCCGGAGGAGAAGAGGACCGGTAGCAGCTGCTTTCGACGAGCGGCCGATGCTGCGCCGCGTCCTGGGCTTCCACGAAGGTGGACTCGTCGTCGTCGTCGTTAGTGTCTCCGTCGCCATTGGGCGCCAGGAGCGTCGCCGATCGATCCGCCTCCTCTTCTTCACTGCGAACGCTGACGCTGTCAACGAGCTCTTCCTCTTCTTCCGCGCCCAGGTACTCCAGCAGATCCTGAAACGCCGTGATCGCGCTCCACCACTCGACCAGCCAGCCGGCTAGAGGTTCCCTACCTTGTCCCAGTCGTCGTGACGCGGAACCAAATCAGCTATCGCGGCCGCGTCGTCGCCATTCTCACTGGAGGAATGCGCTCGGTTCCACTCTTGGTGCAGACGGAAGAAGTCCACCGAACGCGAGGCGGCGTCCAGCAGACGGGCGAAGAACATCTGGAGTTCGTGTACAAAAATATATACACATGCACAACAGTTATGTACCTTGAAAATGAAGCCAACATATCACATCGACCGCTGTTCTGAACCAAATCGCCCCACCCTCATTCCATTCGGTTTCGTCGAAGGGGAGGTTACCGCCGTCTGGCCAACATCAGCGCAGGACGCTTGCCTTGCCAAGGCCACTCCCACTTCAGCCTGCTGCAGCGGACCCAGACACCCAGAAGGCAAATACTTCCGCGCCTGAAATCGCTCCAGCGCTCACGCATCCACAACACTGTTGCGTGCGCCGCTGTTACCCTCCCCAACCTTATCGTCGCTGCAGTCGTCGCTAACCGGTCGGATTGACACCTTGACGCGATAGGTGGCGTCGGAAGCGTGGGCGACGGCCGAGACGAAGGGGTAGCAGCTCAGGTTCTTGCGACGACGATTCAACTTGGCGCTGAGAAGGGCGCCAAGGCCGTCGGCGGCCGCTCGCGTGTAGGCGTGGCGGTTGAGGAGGAGGCAGGGCACGCCTCGACAGGGCAGGTACTCGGCCGGCCCTCTCACGAGCATGTCGGCCACTGCGCCCTCCGTCTTGCCCACCGGCCAGGCCCAGAGGAGAGCGGGACGCATGCTGTGGTGGTCGCTGTCGTTGTCCGCCTCCACAGACAGCACCTTGTTCTGCTGACTCTTCGCCGCCGTCCACACCAGCAGGCGCATCTGCGTGGGACGCAGACGATTGTCTGCAACAACGAGTCGCCAGAGATCACCTAGTAGATAGTGAATGTGCACAACGTAGGCAATTCTCTCTAGATTGTTCAGAAACAAAGCAGAGCCAACCAAGGAAGGACTTCTGAAAGAAGGGCGTGGACCAGAGGTAGATCGTCTGTCCCAGGGTGGCGTTGCTCGACCAGTCGGCCGGCAGTCGGTAGCCGTAGGTCTGTAGGAGCACAAAGATGAAAATGTCCAGCGACAGCTGCGTCTGAAACCGTCAACCGAGTAAGTCCACAACTCTTTTGTCCGGCGCCTACGAATGAAAGGACGCAACCTCTTGCGCGCAGGCTCGGATCTGCTCCGACTCCAGATATTTGGTCACGTAGTAGGGCGAGCAGATGACAGCCGCCTCTGTCTCCCTGTGGTGAAACAAAAACTTGCCAATGGAGCGCGCTCCGAAGCGCTCGAAGTGGAAGGAGGCCACAAACCTGACAAGAAATCGACACTTAAGTTCTACCGCATCGGAAACACATACCTATGATCGTTAACTCAAACGAGAAAACAGCGGACCAAGGCCAATTCAGGCAGACGTTGCGAAGGTCCACAATTCCGCTGGGTGAAATACCGGCCAGCGAAGCGTCACGCAGCTTGCGAACGTCCGTCTCCAGGCCTAAAATACACGCTCGAATGAGTTGACAAACCTCTGAAAGTAGTTCTTCTAGCTTACAAGCTTATAACCTGATCAAGTAGTACATGAAGTCCGTATGTCTGAACTACGTACAGTATGAGAGTGCTTCAGTGTCAATTACAGCGATTCCATACTTTCCACCTATTGTGTAAGTCCACTGAATCAGCGAAACAACTGATACTGACGCGCCACACAACGACTACATCGAATCGCGTTCCATGTCTCCAGATTCGACTTGCTTTTCATGGTCGAAAGGTAAGCATGATGAGGCGGAAGCTGAGAGAGCAGACGAGACACTTTGGATCGGTCGATATCGTCTCTAGTCCGATCACTGTTCTTGGCTTCTCTTGGGATCAGCCGGTGACTCGCTTGTGCTGGCTGACGGCGGCGATGATTCGGGTCAGCTTGAAGGTATTGGCCGCTATCGACGCCGTCGTGTTGGTGGGTCGGAAGGCGGCAGAGGTCAGTCGTCGCTTGATGGCCAGTCGGTCTCGCTCGCCGCCCTCCAGCACAGCGTCGTCGCCGCTGGAGAGCTTCCTCAGCAGCTGGTCCACCTGCTCGTTCGACAGTTCCACCTCTCCGGCCACTGCTTCAAGGATGCGTCGAATGTCGTCGGCGGGCAACGGCCGGTCCTGTCCAACCCGAACGAGCACTGTCTGGTAGAGCTGGCTGCTGCGGTCGCCCCTCACCGCCCTGTCGACCAGGCGAAGCAGTTGACGAGAGCGGGCGCCGCCGCTGCCGCCCGTCGAGCGGTTGTAGTCGGAGATGGTCGAGGTCGCCTCGCCGATAGGCCGGCAGTCGGTCACCAGGGCCTTCAGCACAGTCGTCCAAATCCTCTTCTCCGTCCATCTGGGCTGCCGTTCCTGCGGCCGTTGTTGTTGTTGTCTCACCGAGGCGGCGCCGTCGTCCTCGCTCTTCAGCCATTCCTGCGGCATGACGGCGGGCGCACGGTGGAGCACGGGATCGCGACTGGGCCCGCAGGCGGCCGCCTTGGCCAACTTCTCGTGGAGCCGACGCGCCGTCGTCCAACTGTCTTCGATGCCGCCAAGGAGGTCGAAGGTCGTCGTCGTGGGTGCCATCGACCTCGTCGTCGTTTGCTGCTGTTGCTGCTGAGGTCGGCATTGCTGTCGCGATCGGCGCAGGTGCATGTCGAAGGCGGGATGCCGGCCGCGCAGTCGCATCTTCGTTCCTTCCGTCTTGCCGAAGCGGCTCAAGAATCGGTCGTGGATGTCAAGGCCCTTTTGCGCCGGCGGCCGGTCTTGTGGCTTCTTCTCGCTGACCGGCGGCGTCCTCTGACGATGCAGTCGGGCGGCCGAGCCACGCGGCGGCGTCAGGTCCACGTAATGGTCTTTTTTGCCGGCCGACATCCTCTCCGCTTCTTCTTGCTTTCTTGCCTCTTCGCTTTCTTGCCTTTTCAGTTACTTTGATACACCTATACTTGTTATTTCTTAATATTGCTCTAATTTCGATTATATCGAATAGCGAGCCGTCGTCAGCTTCATGCAGCTACTAGCAGGAATGCGAGTCACGTGTTTTCGACCGAGGCGCTGTTAAAACAGAAGATCTTACTCCTAGGTACACAAATCGTAGAGAAAAATAACTGTTGCTAACCAAAAACGGCAGTTCAACCTTTATTCGCGGTCTAGATAAATATTTGGGTTTGCATGTAGATGTACACAATGCACTTTGTTTTCGGCGCAAGAAGCCTTAATCTTGCCTCATTTAGACAATGATGTACGGCGAATGTTGACATGGCAAAAAAAACGCAAGAACGATGATATCTGGTGAGAGAAGCAGAGAGGTACACAATTTACCAAACACAAGAATTACCCTGTCCAACTTTGCCGATCGACGCTCTCGAAAGCAGACGGTTCAGAGGCTCGGGCAGCCGGAGGAAATAGCAAGAGCGAAACAGCAGGACGTAGCCTCCAAAGAAAGGCGTCACATACAAGCAAGGCGGTCCACAACGATTCTCCCATACGCCTACGCTGCTTCCAAGCTCGAACAATCCCCAACGACACTCACCTCCAAAGGACGAGAACTGCATCAGCGCCACCGAGCCGTTCTTGGCATTGCGATCCCTCGCTTCCAGCAGCTCATCCGGCCCTGAAACAGCGCCGTCCATTATTTATCAGAAAAGTCACAGCAGCCAGCCATACAGCAGCTACAGTCGACCGACCCACCCTCGAAGTCGCCAAGGAACCAAGGCGGCGACGCGGAATTCTTGTCTGAGCAGTCCGAAGAGGAAACGAAACCGCCCGCCATCTCCTCGGTCGAATCCCACGAGTTTTCCACCTACAACGATACGCAGGCGCCTGGACACGAGCGAACATCTACGGAAGTACGTTGGCGCATCACAACGCTTTCCTTTACCATAGCAGTGATGACTTCCTCTTCTGTGGCGACGCTCTCCTTGCCGCTGACGACGCTGGCACTTCTGCGGAACGGAGGCGCCGCCTGGGAAGCCCCTGTGGCCACCATGGACTGAGAGCGATTCAGCCGACCTTTCTCGGTCGCCTTCTTCGATGGCTCGCGATCGGGATCCAGCGACTGGTTCTTCATCTGGCGAAAGACGTGTGCGTCGTTGAACTTGCAATTGAAGCCGACGAAGGGGAAGCGACCCATCGACTCGACAAACTCCGGCCACCACCGGTCGAATTGCTCCTGGGAACGCAAAACAGGAAGTTCTCGCTTCGATTACAGGTTCCTACGAAACGTGGGTGCGCCAGAATAGAAGCAGACCTGATTGGCGACGACGCGAACAACGTTGCACTCTCCCCACTGCCTTGAACTCATCTTAGCTTTCTTTTCTGCACTAATTCCGAACGATCGGCAGTCTTGATGAAGGAACGGTCTCTGACGTGAGCTGCACGCCGCCGTTGTCAAACGACACACAAACTGAAAAATTCGTGGATACGTCTTCGTTTCTCGTTACAATGACTGCTTTGCAGTTTCAAAGTTAGAATAGGAGTGGTTGCTTCGTAGTGCTTCAATATTCAAATTTTGGCGCTACCGTAAGTTTATTTCGAACGCGTGCAGTAAGCAGCTCCCCGTGAACTACGGTATTATATGTGACGTTACAGTCAATCTGAACGAGCAGGAGTCCTTTTGAAGTTTGTTTACCTACAATCAACAACACATGAAGCTGAGTGATTTGCTCACGAATGGTTCAACACTGGTCGAAATAACTAGAGTTGGTTTGTCTACCGTCGTCTGCAGTCATTCGGTTGCTGCAGTGGAGCGGTACAAATGCGAGACGCGGCAAGGTCGGCCTTCAACGAGCGGAGCAAGTTCAACCCGGCTGCTCACACCGATAGCGTCGGTCGTCTCGCTTTCTTTGTGCCACAGTACGGAAGGAGGAGATGTCGAAATGACGGTTGTTGAGGGAAGAAGGAGACGGGGTGGTCGTTCAGCGACGTCTGTCGTCGTCGCCGCCGTGTTCCCGTTTCTCAGGGCGGTAGTGATGACGCCTATCACAATCGGCGTGTCTGCGTGTCTCGAGGTCGAGGCGCCGCGGAGCGCCAACGACCCTTTCGGCCAAGTGGCTCAACAACAGCGAAACGATTATCCTTCCACGAACGGGCTGGACATTTCGGTGAGGGTGCCGGCCTGCCCGAGGAAATTAACGAAGCTTGAAATTGAGACGCGCAGATATTGGCGGTCGCCTCGACGCGCTCTTTGTGCCCAACCGAAAGGCGAACGGTCGTCGCGCTTGTCCACCTACAGCCTGTCACCCAGACGAATTCCATCACTCTATTTCTCTCGCGCTCCCCTAGGTCGTCTCTTAAGGCGAATGAGTTCACACTTCTCCAGAAGTCAGTAGTGTAAGCGATCATAGCTTGCGCGAGAATGGAATACTGCAACGATCGAAATAATTGCGAGGTTCGACCGCAAAGCATGAAGATGAACGTCGGTTCGGATCGTTTCCTGCCTCCGGAGGTATGTATCGTACCTACATACAGCAATAGCCGTGTCGATCTACGTCTAAGAATCCCTGCATATAGGTATGTTGTAAGAAGTGCCCGTTCTCTTCTTGGTATTGCAGGTTTCAATGTAGCCACGTTAGTTAAGTTGTCATCCAATTATTGGGCCTTGCAAGGTGGCAGTTGTTTCTGGAAGACAAAAAGTGCCACGCGATCGAGAGTGCACCTAGCCACTCACCCACACGGTCGCTCAACAGGCCGCGCGACAGAACCAGTCTGCAGCCTTCTCTGTCAGTATGAGACATCGACAAAGGCGCCCATAACTTTGAGGAGAGCGCCATTTGTGATTGTTTTTTCCCGCGAACGCTCGCCTCGCGCGCGCGTGGTCGGACGATTTGCCGGCGGCAAAAGATTGAATCACCCGCAGCCAAACGGTGGCAGGCGAGCTGACAAATTCGGGCGATCCCCATTGCCCGCGCTCAACTTGCTCCGGACAACCGGACGGTCGAGTTTTTGCGCCGCCGCCGTGCGCGCGCGTCGCCTACTCGCGCGAAGGATGGACTAAGTCGAATTGGAACTCGTGATGCGGCCGCGCGCGTCGCGTGACAGAGAGAAGAAGCAGAAGAAGGAGGCAACCACGCCGTCACCGCCGTCGCGGACGCCTGCCGAAAGTAAGGCAGCGCTCGAGCTCTACTATGTACCTACGACGACGTCTCGACGTTGTAAACTCCCTCCTGGAGTCGCCTAGCGGAGCGCTCCCCCTTTGTTCTTGAAACGGCTGCTCCGCCCGTCTTTCCCTTTCGTCGCCAAATTGCCACCGCCGAACACTCGGAAGGCGCTGAGCGCAACTTGTTTGCTCTCGACGGCGTCGCGCGCGCCCATGCGCCGCTACTCCGCAACTCCACCGAAGGGCGCCCCCTCGCTGCCGCTGGAATATGCATCGATTCCTGGCCCACCTGGCACCGATCCAGATATCGCTGAATTCAACATGTTCTCGCCAGAGCGGCGTGATTTGACAAACAATCTGTTTGAACTGGTCAGTTAGATATGAAATCCTGTAGACACCTGTCTCGATTACAGTACGTTAGCGGGTTACGGTAGACTAGACATCGCCGAAATTTGCAGATCAACCAGCGGTGCAAAGTGTGCGACGACGTCGCTGCAGGCTACCACTTCGGGGCCTTCACTTGCGAGGGATGCAAAGTAAGATCTCGAGGCAGTTTTGTGTAGTTCACAGATTGCCGATGATCAAAGGCAGTCCTGTCAATCTACCAAATTGAATTTATACCTGCTTCAAATATGTAATACTGAAATATTAGTCACCTTATTTTGTGTAGGGTATGTGATTTTGGCACTTCTAAGTGATTTTGGAAAATATATGGACAAACTGTTTCGCTGTCGTTGACGGCGCCATGCACATTGCACATGCATGCCATTATCACCGTCGCACTTACAGTCGTTCTTCGGCCGCATGTGCATCAGACTGGGCCAGGGAGAGCGGCGTAAGCGGCAAAGCGCCGTTGTTCCCGGAGGCAAGGCAGCTCCAAAGCAGCCGCTGCCCGAGTGCCGCAAGCGACGCGAGGGTCTCTGGTGCGACATCAAGGGCAAGGGCAGGACCAGCTGCAAGCGCTGTCGATGGGACCGCTGCGTCCAAGTCGGCATGTCCAGATATCGTGAGTTGGCGTTCACTTAACGTTATGATTGCCACCGGCGCATTTTGCGGATTATAATAATCCGCTTGGCGGATTATGTCGATTTTGCGATCCGTTGGGCCGACTGAGCTGAAATTTGGACAGGAGTTTGGACTTGAGATGCTGATCACATATCAGAAGAGAAATTCAAACATTCCTTCGCGTTCGCGAGATACAGGATTAAATTTGCTTCAGACGATTTCGGCAACTTTGACATCGCGCTGCAGTCGAACGCGACGTCGTGCAAAGTTGCTGTAATTGAATAAAGTTCTTATCTTTGTGCCCTCTATCACCACACCAAATTTCAGCTCATTCGGCTGTAATTCATGTTTGAAGAAATGGACAATTTCACCTACTTACAAAAATTGGATCGCAATCGATTGAGCTGAAATTTGGTGTGGTGATAGAGGGTACAAAGATAAGAACTTTGTTCAATTACACCAACTTTGCACGATGTCGCGTTCGACTGCAGCGCAATGTCAAAGTTGCCGAAATCGTTTAAATCGCCCTATCTCGCGAACGCGAAGGAATTTTTGAATTTTCTCTTCCGATATGCGATCAGCATCTCCAATCCGAACTCCTGTCCAAATTTCAGCCCAATCGGCCCAGCGGATCGCAAAATCGACACAATCCGCCAAGCGGATTATTATAATTCGCAAAATGCGCCGGTGGTAATCATAACGTTAACTCGCAGAGGTCGTCATACTTGTCGTCTCAGCAGTTCAGACTGAGGACATTCATTCAGACTCGCGCTACGGTCGTCGCTCCCACTACTTCAAGGTGTCGGTTCTGATCGAGCAGCACCAGGAGGTGGGTCAGCAGCAGACGAGCAAGCCGTCCATCGTCGAGGAGAAGCCGCTGCTGTCGAAGTCCAGCTCTGTTCCCCTGTCGCCGGCGGCCGTTCCGGACGCGACGACGGCGTGCACGCTGCCCACTCCCCACCCGCTGCTTCTGCCGTTCCCTCCTGTGCCCTTCTACGCCCTCTGCCCGTCGCTGGTAGGCTCCAGCGGTGGAGGCATCTTCCCCTTTCCCTTCACTCGCGTTAGCGGCGCGCCGCACGAGTCGCTTCCTGCCGTCGACAAAATTGAACATGAGCAAGATGAGCCCCTTGACTTGTCGATAAGGAAACGCGCTCTCTAAGCACGCGTGGATCTCTGCATTCTTTCAAACACCGTTCGCTGTGTCAAATCCAAGTGGCGTTTGCTTGCGAACGACAACCCAGTGTGCCTGCCGTGGATGTATGTATGTATACCTGTTACTGCATACGTAAATATGCAGGTATGTACCGTAGTTTCGAACGAGGCTGTATGCTGTGTCGCCGTTTGCAGTTGTTCGGCCCCCTCAAACCGATTTTGTGCAGCCCAGCTTCTTGCAGTTGACGGCGCGTGTGTGGTGTCGTGGTCCTGTTGTGCTCCTGTCTACACTCACTCTTTCACTTCTCCGTTTGCCGTTGGTTGTTCCCAGCCGCAACGCACATTCCATAGTTTCGCGCACCGTATACTTTAAGACGGGTACCGAGCTTTCGAACCTGGCGTCCCACCCCCATCTCCGTGTGAGTCTCCCGCCGTTGTGCATTAGTTGTATGAACTGGCCCCTACTGTGCTGTAGAAGACAAACAACATTCCGCTGTTCTCTCCTGCACTCCATGTAAAATAGTGTTGCCACATCGTGTTCAGAGCACACCGACTCCTGTTCCATACCGCCGTTCCTGCTTCGTTTATGTACCTTCTCGTCGTCCGCTCCTGTTTAGCCACATTCAGTGCCTGCTCTGTACTCGAGGAAACGACGGGCGCCTCTGCTCGATTACATACCACGAATGTGCCAACCTTCCGGTTCTACACTACACTGTTTCCGCGCTTGTTGTTCACCGCTGTATACGTGTATAAGGCCGCTTGGATAATCACGATTTGTTTCGGTATAGTCTAGCTTGATCGATCCTAATCCAACAAGCGACTTCCGCACGAACTCGTGTCTTTCTATCAAACGTGGGCGCAGGCTATCCGAGCGGCTGCTCCGTGCATGCCCAGCATTTAGTCGACGATTGCCAAACATCTGTGCGCATTCTTCCTTTGAAAGGGATTGGACAGTATTACGCGAAGGCGGTTGTCGACGAAAGAGGGAAAGGGGGAGGAGAGGGTGACAGTACCGCCGCCACTTGACTCGCTCGATTTGGGCCTGGGTAGATAGGGCGCCGGAGGAGGAGAGGGGGTGGGTGGGGAGGGAGCGACGCATTGGTCAATTACGGTAAAAGGGGGAGAAGTGGCGGGGCGTGCCCGTCTCGCCTTGATTGGCAAGAACAAAACGGCAGCTAATCCTCCGCGATGGCTGGAGAGAAGAGACATCGAGTGGTTGCGGCCGCCGCGGTCACGACTGATTTCGTCGATTGCCCAGCCGCCTTCCTCAGGTCTAGCGGGCTCCTTCCATCCGGCAGCTCGACGCAGCTTTGAGCTAGACTCTTCTCGTCTCTTAGGAGGGCATGATGAACTCTTTTGTGGTGGCGACCTCCGCTCAGCCGGCCGAGTACTCCGCCGTGAACAGCTACGCGTCGACGATGACGACGCCGGTGCCGTTCGACCTGACGCTGGGCGCCGCCAACTGCTACAGCAGCGGCACTCCGAGCGGCCTGCAGGAGGTGGCCTCGTGGCATCACCAGCAGTACCAGTGTCCTCCCAGCGTTCCCGCTTTCTCGGCGGCCGCCGCTGCCGCCTGCAACCTGACTTCGACGCAGACCTTTGGAGTTCTCCCTTCCACTGATTCCGTTCACGCATTCTTCAACCAAGGCTCGTGAGATTGTGGTTGTGGCGTCGAGTGAATGTTTCGAGATTGCAGACAGCGCGAATGAACTTGAACTGGACATGCATTTCATTTGGTTGCTTCACATGATTGGTGATAAATAAATAAATAAATAAATAAATAAATAAATAAATAAATAAATAAATAAATAAATAAATAAATAAATAAATAAATAAATAAATAAATAAATAAATAATAAATAAATAAATAAATAAAAAAATAAATAAATAAATAAATAAATAAATAAATAAATAAATAAATAAATAAATAAATAAATAAATAAATAAATAAATAAATAAATAAATAAATAAATAAATAAATAAATAAATAAATAAATAGACCAGGCAAGTCGTCCGGGGGACGCAGTATACTCCACAAATTTGGACTCCTACTCACAGTGACCCCTCTGCTGTTGTGGCCTCCTGGCACTCCCAATCGCAAAACTAATGCCGAATTCGTGATCTACATCCAACAAGCTGTGTGTGTAAAAAGTTCAACCTATGCTTTGTGTCTGTCAAATATTGGTGAACAGTATAGTGAACTTTGTACACATCGTTAGCCGCATCTGGAGAAAGTGTCTTGAGAATGTGTTCCTTAATGCCAAGTGCACCTATCCCCACGATACGGTTGTCTGTACAGCTGATCTGAAGCTCAGTGATATCGCCGCGTTCGCTATATGGTATCGGCATGATACGACGCCGTTTATTTGATGTTTCTTGCCTGTGTGAATACGTCACATCCAACAAAAAAACTTGCCAAAAGTTTCGTGCGGGCGAATTCCTGTGTTCAGCGTTCGCATTTCTGTTTCCGAGTGCACATTCATCAATAAACAGCTGTTCTGGCCATCAGACGAAAATCTCAATTTTGACATTTTTATACTCCACAAAAAAGTGTGGAGTATATAGCGTTTGTGCGCGAAACGCAGAAACTTTGAGTCAACGGCGTTCGCGCGTGAAGCGGCCGATTTGCAAACGGTCTTTTGCGTTGGGTAGGCCTAGCAGGTGGGCAACCTGCACGGCATATGGGGTCACGCTCCGGGACCCCGTTGGCGGGAAATTCAAAAATTTAAATTTTCAAAGTACTGGAAAATGGGTTGAGCAAGGTAGAACTCGAGAAAGTTGCATATAATGGTATATACTATCTTTTGATATGTTGTAGTACTCGATAGGGCCGAGGGTGCAAAAAAAAGAACTGGATCGCTGCGGGACCCATTTTGGCGCCAAATTTGAAAAATTCGCGATTTTTGGCCCCGGGTCGACTTTGACGGGCTGCTGTGCGAGCTATGTAGCAGCTAGAGCGGCGAAACCACTCTTGTTGCTCCTTCCCAGATGTCCTCTATCGAATGAGCCATGAACGGAGAAAATCGCGCGAAACACAAAAAAACTTTCTTGCACTGCGACTTTTTCGACTCCGGGGTCGAAAATTGCGATTTTCGCATTTCGGCGTCTATAGCGCTCGAATGCGTCGCCGAATCGTTCCAAAAGTGGTTTCAAACGATTCTACGCTTAAATCTGGTCTAGAAAAGTGTTTTGGAAAATTTTTCGAAGCTACAGTATCCCTGCCGCGTCCGCTTGAATTGTGGGTGCTAAGTCAACTTTTGCGATATTATGCTGGATTTCGGGGTTTTCGGGGGCGCTGATTTACGAATTTGGCATCCGTTCAGTGTATAGATGATGTTTGAACGTACCTATGACAAATTTGCATATTACCGTACCCCAGAGTGCAGAATTTCCAGTTCCC
>JASAMZ010006513.1:0-11374 GCA_030248115.1 Linhomoeus sp. GSCO2_2 | reverse complement strand
AAAGAGTGCGACTGTCCGAAGTTGAAGAGCTTCAAGGGCGACGCCGGCAAGCTGACGCCCAGAGCGAGGTTTAGGAAGCTGATGGGTGGGTGTACGGATACCGTGCGTTCTGCGCATTAGTATGTGTGTTTGCGCGGGTGGTGGTACTCGCAAAGGTACTGAAGCTTTACCAGAAACTGGAACAGGCGAATTTGTGTCACATGGTTTGATGAGATTTGCTGTCATGAATGTCACGTTGCAGTTTTGCTGCAGCACAGTATCATGCTTATTATGAAGTGCAGCCGTGGACATGCTTGGAGCAGAAATAGAAAGATTGCGTAGAAGCGAAACGAGTTGCATGAAATTTTTATGATGATGTTACGGTTGTCCCGGTTAGTTCGTCTATCTACTCCCAACCGAGTTTCTATCATAGCACGTGGCTTGGGCTGAGTTCGAGCAACTCTTCAGAAAGTGCAGAGAGGGTGTACTCAGTGGCGTAGCCAGGGGGGATGGGGGGGGGGGCAAATGCCCCCCCCCCATGTCACGCCCCCGCCCCCCTCAGATGTCGGCCAATAAAAAATTTTTGCCTGCGGCGCTATGAATAGTAAAAATTTTCGTCTGCGGCGCTACAAATAGTAGAAAATTTTGCTTGCGGCGCTATAAATAGTAACCAGGCAAGTCGTCCGGGGGACGCAGTATACTCCACAAATTTGGACTCCTACGCATGGTGACTCCTCTGCTGTGGTGGCCTCCTGGCACCCCAATCGCAAAAGCAATGATGAATTCGTGATCTACATCCCAAAATATACCTCAGATTCGACATACAACACCCCTAGTTTCCTATGGACTCCGGGAACTGAAATTCAGCACTTGGGGTACGGTAGCGTACAAATTCGTCACAAGTACGTTCAAACATCATCTAAACACTGAACGGATGCCAAATACGTAATCAGCGTCCCCGAAAACCCCGAAATCGAGTATAATATCGTATACCCGTCGACCCGACACCCACAATTCAAACGGACGCGGCAGGGATGCTGTAGCTTCGAAAATTTTTCCAAAACACTTTTCTAGACCAGATTTAAGCGTAGAATCGTATGAAACCACGTTTGGAATGATTCGGCGTCGCATTCTAGCGGTACAGACGCTGAAACGCGAAAAGCGCAATTTTAGACCTCGGAGTCAAAAAAGTTCAACCAAGATAACTTTTTTGTGTCTCAACCGATTTTCTCCGTTCATGGCTCATTCGATAGAGGACATCTGGGAAGGAGCACCAAAAGCGGTCTCGCCGCTCTAGCGGCTACCTATCGCGCACAGCAAACCGTCAAAGTCGGAAATTAGCGAAAAATCGCGAATTTTTCAAATTTGGCGCCAAAATGGGTCCCGCAGCGATCCAAATCTTTTTTGCGTGTTCGGCACTATCGAGTACTACAACATATCAAAAGACAGTACATACCATTATATGCAACTTTTTCGAGTTCTACCCTGTTAACCCATTTTTCAGTAATTTGAAAATTTAAATTTTTGAATTTCCCGCCAACGGGGTCTGAATTTCCCGCCAACGGGGTCCCGGAGCGTGACCCCGTTTGGTGTCCACCCTGCCCACTTACTAGGCCTACCCAACGCAAAAGGCCGTTTGGAAATCGGCCGCTTCACGCGCGAACGCCAGACGGGCAACTTTTCTGTGTTTCGCGCACAAACGCTATATAGGTACTCCACACTTTTTTGTGGAGTATAAAAATTTTCGCCTGCGGCGCTACAAATAGTAGAAAATTTTGCCTGCGGCGCTATAAATGGTGAATTTTTTGCCTGCAATGCTGTAAATACTGGAAATTTTGCCTTCAAGACAAAAATAGCGAAATTTTCGCCTGCGGCGCTAAATATACGGAAATTAGCACTAAAACAGCAAAACAATTTCTGCCCCCCCCCCCTAAAATTTTTTTGCCACTCCCAGTTGCCAATCCTGGCTACGCCCCTGGGTGTACTTTGGGCACGCTCCCTACAAGCCGACTCTGTAAGCCACACTACATACCTTTACTGTGTCGCAGGCTACCAATCCCCCTTCGATCGTCACGACTGGATCGTCGACCGCTGCGGTAAGGAAGTGCGCTACGTCATCGACTACTATGACGGAGGGCCCGTGGACGAGCGCACCAGCCTATTTGCTCTATTGGACGTCCGCCCGGCGTTAGACGGCTTCCAGAACGCCTTCGATAGGGCTACGGTAGCCTACTGGCGCTTCAAGGTCGAGCGGTGGGAGCGCTGGTTCGGCGCTAGAGGAAGGTCGAGGGTGAAGGAGGAAGCGAGTTAGAAGTGATAGTTGTTCTAGTGATGAGGGAAATTAGCTAGAGACCTTAGGATTATTGAAGTAGACTATAGTAGGTCGGGATTTTTGTGTTCTAGAAAGCCCCCGTGGGGAAGTCCCCGGAGAGTTTATCGATACTGGATGAGTACCCTACTAAAATAATCCAGCTGGTACGTACGTGTTAGCATCGCCGTTGCTGACTTCTTAGAAACGGTAGTAGTTAGTGCGTTGTTGCTGTCCCAAGTGTGACCTTAATCAAAGCTGGTCAATCGAACAAGCGCAGCAGAGCAAGTAACTCGCACAAACCCACTTCATGTGACACAGTGGTGTCCAACAGAAAAGTCGCTTGTAGTGGCTATGACTTTCGATTTCAGTCCGCCCGCACGTGCGACTTTATGGCCAGTCAGCTTCAAAGGAAGCCGAAAAAGTCCCTCCTTCGGAAAGAAGTCCTCTCCCCACTGGCCAGAAGGCTGGCTTCTGCCTTCGGCTGCCTATAACTCTGGCGCTATGTTTGATTGAAGTTCGGAGGTGATTCGCCCCCCCCCCTCCCTTTGAGTATAGCCTTGGGTTGGCTGCGGACTGGAAGGAATTGCCAATTGAAACGGCAGCAGCCTTCGCAGGCTCACACAGAGCAGAACAGAACGCCGCGGGCAGTATTTTGTTTTTTGCGCAGCGGCGGAGGAGGGGAACTCAGCGAGCAGCAGGAAACTGAACGAAGAGCAGGACCAGACATCTGACCGTATTGCTGAGTGAAGTAGGCGGCGGCCTGTACGGCGGATCTGGCAGAACGCTGTCGAGACAGTCGTCCTGCGGCCTTCATTCTCATGAAGACGAAAACGGCGACGCAGACGAGTAGGCCTATCACCGCTGCCTGCGCACGCTCATCCGTGGCTGTCTCTGAAAACCATCAGATCAAGTCGTTTGTGCCGTTTCGACTACGAAAGCCCTTCGATCACGCTGCCAGAATCCCGGTTGGCTGCCGTCAACGCCCGTCGCCTGCAACAGCGGCGGAGCGCCATGGAAGCTCTCAAGCGCAGCAGCAACGGCAGCGCCCACGCAGACCTGAATGGTGGAAAAAAGCAAGTTCAAGATTCCTGAAGGTCTAAGGAGGTTGAAGCTACACCAACTGCAGAAAGAAGCCAACTACTTCAATTCCTCAGTGCAACTGACGTGTAAGTGTTGAGGCAGAAGGGCTGCGATGAGGCCTTGATGAGACCGGGCGCCAGGGACGACAGCCAGCAGTCGAAGACCGACTTGTTCTTCTGCCATTCGGTGGCGGCGAAGTAGGGCGCGTGCGAACTCTTGTTCAGACGTCTCAAGTCGTTGCAGAGGTCCTCTTTGCAGCAGCAGACGAACACGTCGACGAAGCCTCGCTCATCTGGAACAAGAATTGAAGCTTAGCGCACTCTCAAGAATATTGCCACGAAGGATTCTCGAGAGAGTGAGTTCTTTATTTAATGATATACAGTGGTGGGGAACTTACGTTCCACTCTACACCCTTCCATTCGAGGAAACGAGCGGATTCGCCACGAGTCGACGTCGTAGCAGCCGCAGTCGAACGACAGAATGAGAATTGGGAGGCCTGCGTCGGTCTCGTATCCAGACGGGTTCAGAAGCGCCGGCTGTTCCTGCCTGCAAGGAAACGAAAATCCATCCTGTTGAGCAATGCCCTGAGTGGCAACAGTGCGGACTCACGCGGCCGGGAAGTCGGCTCTGTAGCACTGAAATCCGGCGGCAACGCTGCACGACGCCGACAGCAGCAGCAGCGGTAACAGCAGACGGAAGAGCGCCATCGTCGACTGGATTCGCCTTCAACCTTCTTCTTCTTCTCACAGTCTTCTTCCCGCAGTTCGAAAGAGCGCAACCTAAGCCAGAGAATCTTGAATTTGTACAACAACAGAGATCGAATGAAAACTGAACGGAGAGCGACCTCTTTCTTGGAATGACGGAATTTGGAATCCTTCAGGAATTGGGATCTTGTAGGCTGTGCAATTGCAGCGTTTTGTTACGGCTGCAGCATGTCGCGTCAACGCGACTGGTCGCCGCCAGCAGAGCAGCCGACGCCTCCATCTGGCGCTGACGAGCTTCTTCCACCTGGTGGAGCAGTGGGTGAGGGGTGCGCACACGAATCGCTGTCGTTAGGTAGGGCGTCTCACCTCCGACTGGAGCTTCTGCGCCTCCTCCTTGCGCTGCGCCACCTCGTCCCTCGCTTGCGCGACTTCCGCTTCACGACTGGCCACCTCGGCCGTCAGACGGTCGCGAGCCTGCATACGAAGGTGATGCCATCATTGCTCCATTTGCTCCTTCCAATCGCTACACCAACTCACCTCCTGATCCAGCTCTCTGGCCTCCTCCAGACGGCGATTCAGCTCCTCCAGCTCGCTCTCCTTCGACTCCAGACGCTCCTTGGCTTCTTGGAGCTCGCGCAGCTGCTCCTCCAGCTGCGCGATCCTCTCCTGCGCCTCCAGCAACTCTGCAACGGTGGAAGGAAGGAATGACAGGATCCGACCTCCTTGCGAATCACAGAGAAAAGAGCGCTCTACTTCCCTCGGTCTAACTATTGAGGTGGTTCATAACAGACGCGATACTCCCCCTTCCCCAAGCGACAGACATCCAAGTCGTTCCATCAAATCAGCTACTAGCGCTATCCTCACCCCTCTGCGCCTTCTCCATCTCCAGTAGACGGTCCATATGCTATCGTCTTCCTATATACTAAGCGGCATAGAGTCTGTCCGTGTGTCTGTCTGTCTGTTAACACGATAACTCTCGACAGCATTGACGGATCTCGATGATCTATACGTCAAAAGAACCATCATCGACTGAGGATCAAAACGTCCTATTGTGGACTTTGGCCGATGTCTAAATTCCATGAAAATCACGAAAATATCAGCTGCACAGTACATTCTGAGCACTAAAGACTGCCTGAGGGTCATTTTCGCGGAACTTTTGCACTGTCGTGTCACGATTCACTACAGAGTTGTCGCTGTGGTACCCTGACGTGTATTTACAGGCACGTGAAGTGGCACAGTGCTAATTGTAGGCACTGGCAGGGGCACAATCGAACATCGTCATGGCTAATGCCCAACTTCTATGGCTATATTTAAACACCTTTGATGCATACTCACAGGCACACCAGTAGTGTAAGTAAACACAGGCACTGGCAGGGGCACAGTCTCAAATTGTCTATGGGCTATTGCAAATATCATAAGCGGCCTAAGTCTGTCCGTCTGTCTGTGGCTCTGTGAACGCTCTAGCGCTCGCTACAGTTGACGGATCGCGATGATCTATAGCTTAAACTGACCGTCAGGAGACGTAGTTTTGCATCTTTAGTTTTAGAACTTTGACCAATGCCTAAATCCTGTGACTGACGTTGGGTTTCGCGTGACTGACGTTTGATTTCGCGCCAAAAGCACTTTAGAGTGTCACCATTCACTATGGAGTTGTCGCTGTGAGACTCCAAAGTGTATTCGTAGGCACTGCATGCACTGGCAGGGACACAACATCGACTGACGTTTGATTTCTTGTGACTGATAATTGATTTCGCCAAAAAGCACTTTAGAGTGTCACCATTCACTATGGAGTTGTCGCTGTGAGACTCCAAAGTGTATTCGCAGGCACTACATGCACTGGCAGGGACACAGCATCAAACTATTCTGGATCTACGTCAAACGACTTTAGATCTATCTGAAGTGCCCTGCGGGCTAAACGCAACTGTCTACGGGCTAAACCCAAGTGTCTATTGCGCATTTACAGGCACGGGAGCTGGTGCGAGCTTAAATGTAGGCACTGGCAGGGGCACAGGGTCGAATGACTTGAGATCTATCTGAAATGCCCTTTGGACTAAACCCAATTGTCTACGGGCTAAACCCAAGTGTCAATTGTGTATTTACAGGCACAAAAGCTGGTGCAATCCTAAACGTAGGCAGTGGCAGGGGCGCGGGGTCGAATGACTTGAGATCTATCTGAACTGTCCTACGGGCTAAACCCAATTGTCTATGGGCTAAAGCCAACTGTCTATTGTGTATTTACAGGCATGGGAGCTGGTGCAGTAGTTAATGTAGGCGCTGGCAAGGGCACATTGTCAATTGACTTGAGGGCTATCTCAAATGTCCTACAGGCTGCTTACCCATGGGCTATTGACCATAGAGATTCTCCTACGGGCTAAAGGCACTAGTACAACACTACGCCGTAGCGAGTAAGACGTTAATTAGGACGCAACCGAGCTGGACAGAGCAGTCGAGTGACGACGAATCTTCGGCGTGTGGCCACCAGACGGTCCATATGCTTTCGTCTTATGACACTGAGCTGTAGCAAGTAAGACGTTAATTAGGACGCAACCGAGCCGGACAGAGCAGTCGAGTGACGAAGAATGTTCGGCGTGTGGCCGCCAGACGGTTTATATGCTTTCGTCTTGTGACACTAAGCTGTAGCAAGCAAGACGTTAATTAGGAGGCAACCGACCCGGACAGAGCAGTCGAGTGACGACGAGTCTTCGGCGTGTGGCCGCCAGACGGTTTATATGCTTTCGTCTTGTGACACTAAGCTGTAGCAAGCAAGACGTTAATTAGGACGTAACCGACCCGGACAGAGCAGTCGAGTGACGGCGAATCTTCGGCGTGTGGCCGCCAGACGGTCCATATGCTTTCGTCTTATGACACTGCGCCGTAGCAAGTAAGACGTTAATTAGGACGCAACCGAGCCGGACAGAGCAGTCGAGTGACGACGAATCTTCGGCGTGTGGCCGCCAGACGGTCCATATGCTTTCGTCTTATGACACTGCGAAGTAGCAAGTAAGACGTTAATTAGGACGCAACCGAGCCGGACAGAGCAGTCGAGTGGTGACGAATCTTCTGCGTGTGGCCGCCAGACGGTCCATATGCTTTCGTCTTATGACACTGCGAAGTAGCAAGTAAGACGTTAATTAGGACGCAACCGAGCCGGACAGAGCAGTCGAGTGACGGCGAATCTTCGGCGTGTGGCCGCCAGACGGTCCATATGCTTTCGTCTTATGACACTGCGAAGTAGCAAGTAAGACGTTAATTAGGACGCAACCGAGCCGGGGGGGACAGAGCAGGAGACGATCTTCGGCATGTGGCCGCCAGACGGTCCATTGCTTTCGTCTTATGACACTGCGAAGTAGCAGGTAAAGCGTTAATTAGGACGCAAGAGTAGTAGGGATACAGAAGCGATGCGTGCACTCTTTCCGTAGTCGGTGCCGAATAGCGGCCGCCTCTTTGTTCGGGGCGCCAGGCGGCAGCTGCTCGAGCCGTCTCGGGGCGAAAGGGGGGAAGGCGCTACTGTGCTAGCGGGGCGGCGATACGTCTATCCGCGCTGCCCCGGCTGGCGAAGGAGGCGGCTGTCGCGCGGCGGCGGCGGGGCGTAAAGAGGCGGCGCTAAGACAAAGGGCGCGTTGTCGTGGCAGGTGCGAAAATGCGGTAAAGCGAGCTTAGCCGCGACTGCCTAGCGCCCGCCTGCCTGCCCCTATCCCTTCTGTTACGCTGCGCGACGATCGATCGATCGATAAGGAAGGGGGCAGGTAATAGCTCCCTCCCTCCCTCCCGCCGGGCGCCTGCCCGGCCGGCCATTCGATTGGACTTTTGATAGAAGCCGCTGCGCCGTACGGCGCGAGTCGCCGCTGCACTGCGTAGCGAGCTGCGCCGGTTCGTGCACCTTTCGGCGCTCCGTCAGATCCGGTAGGTAAGGGACGGCCGATTGAATCCCCTTCGCGAATGTGCTCTCGTGTTATTGGGCGCGCCCGCGTTTAAAAGGACGCCTAGCGCCTAAAGCCCGACTGGCGCGAAGGCGCGCGTTAGCCTCTTTGTTCCGCCGGCTAGCTTACGCGCGCGCGCGCGGCTGTCCTGCTATAGCACAGCGGGCCGGAGCGCGCGAAGCTGGCGGCGGCGACGTCGTCCTCCTTCCTTCTGACGAGCGGGCCACGCGGCCGCCGAGAACTGTCGCCTCGCGCGAAGAAAGCGCCTGTCGCCCGCTCCGCCTAGCCAGCCGGGAGGAGGACGATTAAAAGGCAAGGGGAGGGAATCAAACGGGCGAGAGCGAGAATGAATCGCAAAGGGCAGGCTAGCTAGCTAGCGTACAGACGTCGGATTCTAAGAACGCGCCGATCCCAGCGACGACGCGGCGAGAGAGAAGGAACCGCAATCCGACAGAAATGCAAAGGTTTGGCGAGCGGGCGACGCGCATTTGCAAGCTTCCTCCTACCGCTAGAAACTGCGTAACGGGCCCTGCGCCACCGCGACAGAAAGAGCACTGCACCACCGCGACAGAAATGCAAAGGTTTGGCGAGTGGGCGACGCACATTGGCCTATCATTAGAAACTGCATAATACACAGAGAGCTGCACCAGCACGACAGAAATGCAATGAAGGCGAGTGGAGTGCGGAGGGGGAAGGCACGCACGTCTGCAAGCCACCCTCCCTACTGCCGCGAGACGAAACGTTAGAAGGGCGACGGCGACGCTCCCTCCCGCCGCGCGCCCACTCCGTTGATTTGGGTGGGACGCTTCTGATTGGGAACGCATTATTGCTATTACTCCACCGCCCTCCGCCCTCCCTGCGCGAGGGGACGACGACTTCGACTCGTTCCGATGACGGCCGATCGAAGGGCCGACGAGTCAGTACTGACCGCAAGGCCGACGTTCAAACACTGACCGCCCGAGATTTAACCACTGACCGGAGTTTAACCACTGACCGGAGAATTTTTTAAAAGGAAACCTCTGTCACTGCAGTCTGATTCCACCCACCACAATATCTTAAGCGGCTCCAGCTCCATTGTGCGTCAGTGGCTGCCAATCTGCAGTGGCGGGCTCTCGCACACAACCGCGCCCTTTGTAATTCTTTCCTGCGAGCCGCCGGGCCGGCGAACGGCTCGCTGCCGTGAACTGTCGGCTCGCGCAAAAGTGCCGCCGCCTATCGCCTGCTCCCGCTTCGCCGCGCTGGGGGCCGGAAGGTGCCGAGTAGAATAAGGGGTGGTAGATACAAGACAGAGAGTGCCGATTAGAACTACATTGTCGAGTGAAGTAGACGGAAATCGACAGCTGATTAAAGGCAAGGCGAGCGTTTGCTTGCAACAGTGACAAGGGGTTTGGGGTTGCCTTTGCTTCGCTGCAAAATTACGTGTGAGTGCTAAGCAGACGATTATGCAGCAGGGGCCGCGCTAAAAGGCCACTGCCAACAGACGTCAAAGAGAGCGCCGCTCCAATTCTGTGAGGCTCAACGTCGATACAGGGGTTAGTCACACGGCGATTGCAGTGTGAGTGTGAGAATGCTGATTCTGCTGCTGCAGCAAACGTGATGGCAAAAGGCTCCAATCCAATGGCAAAAGACACCGCTGACCCCACGGGAAATCCAAAAGTGATCAAAGGCCAACTAATAACCCCCATCAGAGAAGTTTTTAAAAGGAACCTCCTGTCGCCGCTCCGCTACCACTCGCCACTCCATATCGACAGCTCCGCTGTGCGCTTGGGGCCGCGAAGACACCGTTGTTATGCATCTGTCGCTCTGCCTTCTGCTGGTTACGGTAGCGGCGCACCTACCTCCTTCCTAGCGCACGCGCGACGGGCCGGCAAATGGCCAAGTCTGGCCGGGTTTTAGCCGGGAACTGCACACGCGGGCCGCAACGGGCCATTTGGGCCATAAACTGGCCGGGAACGATTGGCGCGGGCCGGGAACGGCCGGGGAATGGGCCGAGACTGGGTTAAGCTGCGGTAGACAGGGAAACATGTGTTGGGTACATTATTAGGCTGCACTATAGCGTGGACAACGTGTTCCTGTTTATAAACAGGCCAGGCTAATAATTCGCCAGTGACAAAGAAAGAGAACTCTGATTTTGCTGTGCTAAAGTAAGAGGACAGTGAGTAAACACACGAGAACTCCGAGTTTCACAGTGTACAAGCAAGAGGACAGGGCGAAAGCGAGCAAACTTTGCTGTGATTAACCAGTTGTTCTAAACCGACTACGTTTGTTGTTCTGCAGATCCCAAAACTCAACCAGATCCCGAGTCAGAAACCCCCATTCGACTGTGCTATACATGCAAATCTATGGATCTGTTTGTTAGAGGATTGAATTTCCGCAGAAAAACAAGCGTAGCCGATTCAGAACAAGTGGTTAAGTTGAAGGACAGTGAGTAGAAGCGAGATGACGATTGGTTTGGTTCCAATTCGATTTGATTTCAGATTCGCTTAATTTCAATTCTTGTGTCCAAGTAGTCTATTCCGGCTATTTTAAAGTGAGAGGAAGTCTCTGTTAGAGTGTTGATCCCATCGTGTGAAAGCAGGGACGACACGACTGTTTGCGGTGACGATTCTACACGACCGATCAAACATAAGCGAGACGATGACTGACGCAGACAGACATATCACCGCAAGCAGTAGGCGCGACAGGGCCCCAATCGATTCCTCTTCTTCGGCCGCCTTCGAAATATGGAGTTGCTCTCCTGGATTGACACGAGATCGGAGGTCTTCAGCAGGTAGAGGAAGGCTCCGCAGACGGTTCGATCGCCGCTGCCGTCTCTGCGCCTGTCGCGACCTGAAGCGGCCTGCTTGCGAATGGAGACTGGCTCCAAAGGAGATTGCATTGGCTGGACGGCCCACCCACCATGCAGCGTGTCCAGGAAGGCCTCCTCCAAGACGGTGGCCAGCACCAAAGGGGGCAGCACCCGCAGGGAGCGACGGATGATGAGGCGGACGTTCGAGTCCATCTCGTGGTCCAGCTTGCGGGCCACGTAGAGCTCCTTCTCGTCCAGGCTACTTCTGCGGGAGAGCTCGATGACGATTCTGGCGGCCATGGAGTCGCTGAGGACGCAAAATAGCAGTCGGCCAACAGTTCCGGTCAATTGTAGCAGCCGTCGAGACTAGGAGAAGCGCAGCACACAATTGATGATGCCATAACCGAATTCAAATGGCCGGCAAGCGGCCAAAGCGCCCAGAGAGCAAAGGAACGGGCCTGGAAGCGGACAAAGGGCCCAGAGAGCAACGGGGCCAGTCTGGAAGCGGCCAAAAGGCCCAGAGAGCAATGGAAAGGGTCTGGAAGTGGCCAAAGGGCCCAGAAAGCATGGTGTAGACGAACCGACCGCCTAC
>JASAMZ010006511.1:0-56795 GCA_030248115.1 Linhomoeus sp. GSCO2_2 | reverse complement strand
AACAAGCTGTGTGTGTAAAAAGTTCAACCTATACTTTGTGTCTGTCAAATCTTGGTGAACAGTATAGTGAATTTCATTCGCATAATTAGCCGTATCTAGTGAAGGTATCTTGAAAACGTGTAGTACCACAATTCAAGTGCAGCTATTACGACGATACGGTTGTCTGTACAACTGATCTGAAGCTCAGTGATATCGCCGCGTTCGCTGTATGGTATCGGCATGATACGACGCCGTTCATCTGAAGTTTTATACTTGTGGGAATACGCCACATCGAACAAAAAACTTGCCAACTGTTTGGTGAACTCGTTCTCTACCAGGAATTTCGTTTGGTGTACGTACTTCTGCGTTATGACACTTTTGTTAATTTGTGAAATTTGTTAATTTGTAATGTCCCATTTGTGCGCTCATAGCCGTTGTTCAGCAGTTTGTGCTGTGAATACTTACAACTACAGAGCGCTATGCGATTCTTCGAGTATTTAATTTGTGAAATTGTGGCAAATTGTAGCGTATTTCTATAAAATTCCACAATTGCAAACAATTTCTGTTGTGTTACAAATTATCCGCGGTCTATGCTCTTTCAATTTCTGAAGAAATTTCGCCGCTAGTCCATCAGGCGACAAAGTCGATTTTCGACATTTTTATATTTTAATTGTAAATATCTCCAAATTGCAATTTTTCAAAACTGAAAAACTATGTCACAAATTCATATTGGCTTACGACCTTTCAATTTCTGCATTCACATTCGTCAATAAATGACGTTCTATTTTTGTCAATTTATGAAATTTCGACAAACAATTGCGTATTTCTATCAAATTCCACATTGACAAAAATTTCTTTTGTGTTACAAATTGTTCACGGCCTATGTTCTTTCCATTTCCGAAGAAATTTCGCCGCTAGCTCATCAGGCGAAAAAGTCGATTTTCGATATTTTAATATTTTAATTGTAAATATCTCCAAATTGCAATTTTTCAAAACTGAAAAACTATGTCACAAATTCTTACTGGCTTGCGACCTTTCAATTTCTACATTCACATTTGTCGATAAATTACGTTCTATTTTTGTCAATTTATGAAATTTCGACAAACAATTTCGTATTTCTATCAAATTTCACATCGACAAAAAATTTCTTTCGTGTTACAAATTATTAGCGGTCCGTGCTCTTTCCATTTCTGAAGAAATTTCGCGGCTAGCTCATCAGGTGAAAAAGTCGATTTTCGACATTTTTGAATTTTAATTGTGAATATCTCGAAAATGCGAAATTAGCAACACAAACGGACATTGGATCCGTACTCAGCGACCTTGACTTTACTTGACCACATATGTCACATATTTTACTTCGGTGCCACGGACACACAGACAGACATTGTCATCCGTATATATACACCTCGCCGCGCTGAGGCGCGGCGAAACAAGCTTTGTCTAAAAACTGTGGCACCACGTTGGCATCAGTGTAAACTTGAGAGCGTGTGCGCGATAATGTGCACTGGATAGTAAAGTGCCGCTAGACATTTAGTCGACAATTTGGTGGGGTTTCGCCGCAATTGGTCTTTGTTCGTGGTACCTGATCCACATATGGATCAGAAGGTTCGCCGCAGGCACACTTTGTGCTTATAATTGTGGCAACTGATCCATAAATGGATCAGAGAAATTCGCCGCAGGCACACAGTGCAATAAAAGCGTCTAAATGAGACGACGCCCTATTGAAATGGGTATAAATGGGACGACGCCCTGTTGAAAAGGGTATAAATGGGACGACGCCCTATTCTTTTGGGCTTAGTGCTCGATGCATCCACACAAAGATATGTTAAAATTTAAGCTGCTTGAAATTGTCGAAATTTAGAAATTCTGACAAAAACATATACCTAAATTCTTCAATTATAAAATCTAGAGCTATTTGCCAAATACTTGGCAGACTATGCCCGACACAACTATGCAAAGACATTTTCAAATTTAAGCTATTTGGAATTGTCGAAATTTGAGGATCTTAACAAAAATATCCCAAATTTCGTTAATTATAAAATCAGAAACTATTTGCTAAATACTTGACAGACTATGCCCAATGCATCAACGCAAAGACATTGTGAAATTTAAGCTGTTTGAAATTGTCATATTTTGAGATTTTTGACAAAAACGTTGAAAATATCCCTAATTTTCTTAATTATAAAATCTGAAACTATTTGATAAATACTTGGCAGACCATGCTCGACACATCCGTGAAAAGAAAATTTAAAATTTGAGCTGTTTGAAATTGTCGAAATTTGTGGATTTTAACAAAATCCTTAAGAATATCCTAAATTTCATTAATTATATTCGCTGAAACTATTTGCTAAATACTTGTCAGACTATGCTCGATACATCCGTGCGAAGAAACTTTGAAATTTAAGCTGTTTGAATTTGTCAAAATTTGGGAATTTGACAAAAACCTTGAAAATACCCCTAATTTCGTTAATTATAAAATCTGAAACTATTTGATAAATACTTGGCAGACTATGCTCGATACATCCGTGCAAAGAAGTTTTGAAATTTAAGCTGTTTGAATTTGTCGAAATTTGGGAATTTTGACAAAAACCTTGAAAATATCCCTAATTTCGTGAATTCCAAAATCCGAAACTATTTGATAAATACTTGGCAGACTATGCTCGACACATCCGTGAAAAGAAATTTTGAAATTTAAGCTGTTTGAAATTGTCGAAATTTGTGGATTTTGACAAAATCCTTAAAAATATCCTAAATTTCGTTAATTATATTTGCTGAAACTAGTTGCTAAATACTTGGCAGACTATGCTCGATACATCCGTGCAAAGAAGTTTTGAAATTTAAGCTGTTTGAATTTGTCGAAATTTGGGAATTTTGACAAAAACCTTGAAAATATCCCTAATTTCGTGAATTCCAAAATCCGAAACTATGTCACAAATTCATCGCGTCTTATGCCCTTTCCATTTCAGCAAAAACTTTCTCGATACGACGTGTAAATAAAAGTGTCATTTTTGACATTTTCGAATTTTAATTGTAAATATCTCGAAATAGCGAAATTAGCAACAGAAACGGACAACGGCACGTTACTCAGCGCATTCGACTCCATTGGGTGTCACTAACCGTCGTGTCTAGTTTTGTGACACAGACAGACAGACAGACAGACAGAAACACGAACGGACAAGAGCGCCCGTATATATACTCGCCGCGCTGGGGCGCGGCGAAAAAACACTGCGCAACGCTGCAGTGGGGGGGGGGGGGGGGGGGGGTTAATAGGGATGGAGGTGCGGCCGTAAGGACGAAAAGAGACTTGGAACATATTCCCCTTTCTGCCTTTAGGCATTTTACATGAAATACTCTTACTTTTTTATTGGCGGAGCCAATCAACCCACGTTACCTTGAGACCCGACTGTAGAGCCTCTCGTACGAGTTTGACATATTTGGGTAACGTACGGGACGAGCCGGGCAATTTGGTAACACGTATGCAGGGCCTCCTGAACGAGCGGGGGCACCTTGAGGCACGCACAAAACGAGTAGAACAATTTTGGGACACGTATGCAGAGCCTCCTGAGCGAGCGGGGATACTTTGAGGCACGCACAAAACGAACAGGACAATCTTGGGACACCTATGCAGGGCCTCCTGAACCAGCGGGGACACTTTGAGGCATGCATGCACCAAACTTAACAGGTCAATTTTGGGACACCTATGCAGGGCCTCCTGAACGAGCGGGGGCACTTTGAGACACGCACAAGACTTAACAGGACAATTTTGGGACACCTATGCAGGGTCTCCTGAACGAGCGGGGGCACTTTGAGGCGCGCACAAAACGAACAGGACAATTTTGGGACACCTATGCAGGGCCTTCTGAACGAGCGGGGGCACTTTGAGGCACGCACAAAACTTAACAGGACAATTTTGGGACACCTATGCAGGGCCTCCTGAGCAATCGGGGACATTTTGAGGCACGCACAAAACGAACATGACAATTTTGGGACACCTATGCAGGACCTCCTAAACGAGCGGGGGCACTTTGAGGCGCGCACAAAACGAACAGGACAATTTTGGGACACCTATGTAAGGCCTCCTGAACGAGCGGGGGCACTTTGAGGCACGCACAAAACTCAACAGGACAATTTTGGGACACCTATGCAGGGCCTCCTGAACGAGCGGGGGCACTTTAAGGCACGCGCAAAACTTAACAGGACAATTTTAGGACACCTATGCAGGGCCTCCTGAACGAGCGGGGGCGCTTTGAGGCACGCACAAAACTTAACAGGACAATTTTGGGACACCTATGCAGGGCCTCCTGAACGAGCGGGGGCACTTTGAGGCACACACAAAACTTAACAGGACAACTTTGGGACACCTATGCAGGGCCTCCTGAACGAGCGGGGGCACTTTGAGACAGTCACAAAACTTAACAGGACAATTTGGGTCCTGTTGCAAGATCTGCCCTGTTGCAAGATTTGTCCTGTTGCAAGATTTGTCCTGTTGCAAAATCTGTCCTGTTGCAAGATTTGTCCTGTTGCAAGATCTGTCCTGTTGCAAGATCTGTCCTGTTGCAAGATCTGTCCTGTTGCAAGATCTGTCCTGTTGCAAGATCTGTCCTGTTGCAAAATCTGTCATGTTGCAAGATTTGTCTTGTCCTATTTTGTCCTCCTTTGTCCGACAAAAATTGTTTTGTCCGACCCCTGTTTCTTAAAAGGATGGGCCCCTTCGAGTCACAATTGTCAATATAAGCTTTTACGAGTCAATATAGGGCCACTCGATATATTGAAATGGAGATACAAATCACTCAAGGTTGCTTAGCCAGTCAGTGACTGGGTGATATGGATACCAAAAGTTTGACTGTACACGACTTTTCCTGAAGAATGTTGCACTAAACTATGTGTTTTTAGTGAATACTAGCCGTTCCTTCCTGTTGCAGAAGAATTTCTGAGATCTGAATAGCATGGAATGTAGTCGTCAATGGCCGTGATGTCCTGTTGCATGATCTGTCCACCTCAGGGTCTGTCCGTTGCAAAATCTGTCCTGTGGTGAGCCAACGGCGCTGGTCGCCTCGCACGCGCGCCGCAACGTCCGTGCTGTTCATTGTCAAGGTTTGACCTGTTCCAAGATTTGCCCTGTTGAAGGGTCTGTCCTAGTGCAAGGTATGTCCTGTTGCAAGGCCTGTCCTGTTGCAAGGTCTCTCCTGTTGCAGGGTCTGTCGTGTTGAAAGATCTGTCCTGTTGAAAGATCTGTCTTGTTGCAAGATGTGTCCTGTTGCAGAAGGTCTGTCCTGTTGCGACCCAACAGTGCTGGTCGCCTCGCGCGACCATCCGGTTGCCACGTCTGTCATGTTGCAAGATCTGTCCTGTTGCAAGATTTGTCCTGTTGCAAAATCTGTCCTGTTGCAAGGTCTGTCCTGCTGCAAGATCTGTCCTGTTGCGAGATCTGTCCTGTTGCAAAATCTGTCCTGATGCAAGGTCTGTCCTGTTGCAAGATCTGTCCTGTTGCAAGATCTGTCCTGTTGCAAGATCTGTCCTGTTGCAAGATTTGTCCTGTTGCAAGATGTGTCCTGTTGCAAAATTTGTCCTGTTGCAAGATTTGTCCTGTTGCAAGATTTGTCCTGTTGCAAAATCTGTCCTGTTGCAAGATTTGTCCTGTTGCAAAATCTGTCCTGTTGCAAGATCTGTCCTGCTGCAAAATCTGTCCTGTTGCAAGATCTGTCCTGCTGCAAGATTTGTCCTGTTGCAAGATCTGTCCTGTTGCAAGATTTGTCCTGTTGCAAGATCTGTCCTGTTGCAGAAGGTCCGTCCTGTTGCGAGCCAACGGCGCTGGTCGCCTCGCGCGACCATCTTGTTGCAACGTCTTGCCTCGCTGTTGTACCGCGCACGGCCGCACTGTCGCTTTTGCAAGGCTCTGCTACGGTGCATTGCCGTACTGTTCAGGCAAGTGGCTGCGTTGAAGGCAGGCAGCAACAGGCGGCGCCGGCCGTGCAGCGATTGATTGCCGCCGCTGGCGTCCCGCTGGCGTCTTCTGTCCTGTTGCAAGATTTGTCCTGTTGCAAAATCTGTCCTGTTGCAGAAGGTCCGTCCTGTTGCGAGCCAACGGCGCTGGTCGCCTCGCGCGACCATCTTGTTGCAACGTCTTGCCTCGCTGTTGTACCGCGCACGGCCGCACTGTCGCTTTTGCAAGGCTCTGCTACGGTGCATTGCCGTACTGTTCAGGCAAGTGGCTGCGTTGAAGGCAGGCAGCAACAGGCGGCGCCGGCCGTGCAGCGATTGATTGCCGCCGCTGGCGTCCCGCTGGCGTCTAGGCGCGCGCGTGCTGAAGCTTCGCGTGGCGAAGTGCTAGGGAAGGCGCGCGCATGCTGAAGCGTCGCGTGGCGAAGTGCTATGGAGGCAAGCGTGACGGACGGACAGACGGACGAAACACCTAGCTAGCATAGTAATGCAGAGAAGCCAACGGCGCTGGTCGCCTCGCGCGACCATCTTGTTGCAACGTCTTGCCTCGCTGTTGTACCGCGCACGGCCGCACTGTCGCTTTTGCAAGGCTCTGCTACGGTGCATTGCCGTACTGTTCAGGCAAGTGGCTGCGTTGAAGGCAGGCAGCAACAGGCGGCGCCGGCCGTGCAGCGATTGATTGCCGCCGCTGGCGTCCCGCTGGCGTCTTCTGTCCTGTTGCAAGATTTGTCCTGTTGCAAAATCTGTCCTGTTGCAGAAGGTCCGTCCTGTTGCGAGCCAACGGCGCTGGTCGCCTCGCGCGACCATCTTGTTGCAACGTCTTGCCTCGCTGTTGTACCGCGCACGGCCGCACTGTCGCTTTTGCAAGGCTCTGCTACGGTGCATTGCCGTACTGTTCAGGCAAGTGGCTGCGTTGAAGGCAGGCAGCAACAGGCGGCGCCGGCCGTGCAGCGATTGATTGCCGCCGCTGGCGTCCCGCTGGCGTCTAGGGAGCCAACGGCGCTGGTCGCCTCGCGCGACCATCTTGTTGCAACGTCTTGCCTCGCTGTTGTACCGCGCACGGCCGCACTGTCGCTTTTGCAAGGCTCTGCTACGGTGCATTGCCGTACTGTTCAGGCAAGTGGCTGCGTTGAAGGCAGGCAGCAACAGGCGGCGCCGGCCGTGCAGCGATTGATTGCCGCCGCTGGCGTCCCGCTGGCGTCTAGGCGCGCGCGTGCTGAAGCTTCGCGTGGCGAAGTGCTAGGGAAGGCGCGCGCATGCTGAAGCGTCGCGTGGCGAAGTGCTATGGAGGCAAGCGTGACGGACGGACAGACGGACGAAACACCTAGCTAGCATAGTAATGTAGAGATTTGTCCTGTTGCAAAATCTGTCCTGTTGCAGAAGGTCCGTCCTGTTGCGAGCCAACGGCGCTGGTCGCCTCGCGCGACCATCTTGTTGCAACGTCTTGCCTCGCTGTTGTACCGCGCACGGCCGCACTGTCGCTTTTGCAAGGCTCTGCTACGGTGCATTGCCGTACTGTTCAGGCAAGTGGCTGCGTTGAAGGCAGGCAGCAACAGGCGGCGCCGGCCGTGCAGCGATTGATTGCCGCCGCTGGCGTCCCGCTGGCGTCTTCTGTCCTGTTGCAAGATTTGTCCTGTTGCAAAATCTGTCCTGTTGCAGAAGGTCCGTCCTGTTGCGAGCCAACGGCGCTAGCAAGATTTGTCCTGTTGCAAGATCTGTCCTGTTGCAGAAGGTCCGTCCTGTTGCGAGCCAACGGCGCTGGTCGCCTCGCGCGACCATCTTGTTGCAACGTCTTGCCTCGCTGTTGTACCGCGCACGGCCGCACTGTCGCTTTTGCAAGGCTCTGCTACGGTGCATTGCCGTACTGTTCAGGCAAGTGGCTGCGTTGAAGGCAGGCAGCAACAGGCGGCGCCGGCCGTGCAGCGATTGATTGCCGCCGCTGGCGTCCCGCTGGCGTCTAGGGAGCCAACGGCGCTGGTCCGGCCGTGCAGCGATTGATTGCCGCCGCTGGCGTCCCGCTGGCGTCTAGGCGCGCGCGTGCTGAAGCTTCGCGTGGCGAAGTGCTAGGGAAGGCGCGCGCATGCTGAAGCGTCGCGTGGCGAAGTGCTATGGAGGCAAGCGTGACGGACGGACAGACGGACAATCGCTAGCAAGATTTGTCCTGTTGCAAGATCTGTCCTGTTGCAGAAGGTCCGTCCTGTTGCGAGCCAACGGCGCTGGTCGCCTCGCGCGACCATCTTGTTGCAACGTCTTGCCTCGCTGTTGTACCGCGCACGGCCGCACTGTCGCTTTTGCAAGGCTCTGCTACGGTGCATTGCCGTACTGTTCAGGCAAGTGGCTGCGTTGAAGGCAGGCAGCAACAGGCGGCGCCGGCCGTGCAGCGATTGATTGCCGCCGCTGGCGTCCCGCTGGCGTCTTCTGTCCTGTTGCAAGATTTGTCCTGTTGCAAAATCTGTCCTGTTGCAGAAGGTCCGTCCTGTTGCGAGCCAACGGCGCTGGTCGCCTCGCGCGACCATCTTGTTGCAACGTCTTGCCTCGCTGTTGTACCGCGCACGGCCGCACTGTCGCTTTTGCAAGGCTCTGCTACGGTGCATTGCCGTACTGTTCAGGCAAGTGGCTGCGTTGAAGGCAGGCAGCAACAGGCGGCGCCGGCCGTGCAGCGATTGATTGCCGCCGCTGGCGTCCCGCTGGCGTCTAGGGAGCCAACGGCGCTGGTCCGGCCGTGCAGCGATTGATTGCCGCCGCTGGCGTCCCGCTGGCGTCTAGGCGCGCGCGTGCTGAAGCTTCGCGTGGCGAAGTGCTAGGGAAGGCGCGCGCATGCTGAAGCGTCGCGTGGCGAAGTGCTATGGAGGCAAGCGTGACGGACGGACAGACGGACAAAACACCTAGCTAGCATAGTAATAGTAACGCCGCTGGCGTCCCGCTGGCGTCTAGGCGCGCGCGTGCTGAAGCTTCGCGTGGCGAAGTGCTAGGGAAGGCGCGCGCATGCTGAAGCGTGCTATGGAGGCAAGCGTGACGGACGGACAGACGGACATAACAGCTAGCGACCATAGGAATAGTTACGCCGCTGGCGTCCCGCTGGCGTCTAGGCGCGCGCGTGCTGAAGCTTCGCGTGGCGAAGTGCTAGGGAAGGCGCGCGCATGCTGAAGCTTCGCGTGGCGAAGTGCTAGGGAAGGCAAGCGTGACGGACGGACAGACGGACAAAACACCTAGCTAGCATAGTAATAGTTAGTAAGTAGGTCCGGCCGTGCAGCGATTGATTGCCGCCGCTGGCGTCCCGCTGGCGTCTAGGCGCGCGCGTGCTGAAGCTTCGCGTGGCGAAGTGCTAGGGAAGGCGCGCGCATGCTGAAGCGTCGCGTGGCGAAGTGCTATGGAGGCAAGCGTGACGGACGGACAGACGGACAAAACACCTAGCTAGCATAGTAATAGTAACGCCGCTGGCGTCCCGCTGGCGTCTAGGCGCGCGCGTGCTGAAGCTTCGCTAGTAATAGTTAGTAATTAGTAATTAGTAATAGTAATGTATAGACAAACCTAGCTAGCATAGTAATGTAGATTTGCCTGGAATAGGACAAGAATTATCAAATTGTCGGACAAAATCGGACAAAAAAGGACAATTGTCCTTTCTGCTTAGCATTTTGATTTTGCCTTGTTTTGTCTTTGTCCGAAGCTATCGAAATCCATTTTGTTTTGTCTTGTTTTGTGCACAAAGACAAAGACAACGGCTTCTGCACAAAAACTTTTGTGCACAACGACAGCACTACTGTCCTGTTGTAAGATTTGTCCTGTTGCAAGATCTGTCCTGTTGCAAGATCTGTCCTGTTGCAAGGTCTGTCCTGTTGCAAGATTTGTCTTGTTGCAAGATCTGTCGTTGCAAAATCTGTCCTGTTGCAAGATTTGTCCTGTTGCAAGATCTGTCCTGTTGCAAGATTTGTCCTGTTGCAAAATCTGTCCTGTTGCAAGATTTGTCCTGTTGCAAGATAGACTGCGGATAATTTGTAGCGCAAGCGAAGTTTTTTGCAAATATGGAATTTAATAGAAATACGTGATTATTTTTCAAAATTCCATAAATCAACAAAACGGAACGTCGTTTTTTGACGAATTTGAACGCAGAAATGGTAAGGCCGTATGCCAATAAGAATTTGTGACATAGTTTTACAGTTTTAATAAAGTCCAATTTCGAGATATTTAGAATTAAAATTTTAAAAAATGTCAACATCGAGATTTTCGTCTGATGGCCAGAACAGCTGTTTATTGATGAATGTGCACTCGGAAACAGAAATGCGTACGCTGAACACAGGAATTCGCTCGCACCAAACTTTTGGCAAGTTTTTTGTTGCATGTGACGTTTTCACATAGGTAGGAAACACCAGATAAACGGCGTCGTATCATGCCGATAACATACAGCGAACGCGGCGATATCACTGAGCTTCAGATCAGCTGTACAGACAACCGTATCGTGGGGATAGCTGCACTTGGCATTAAGGTACACATTCTCAAGACACTTTCTCCAGAGGCGGCCAACGATGTGTACAAAGTTCACTATATTGTTCACCAAAACTTGACAGACACAAAGCATAGGGTTGAACTTTTTACACACACAGCTTGTTAGACAAAGCTTGTTCGCCTGTAACTTTCGCTACACTTAACCGATTTTCACCAAATTTGGAATTTAATCTGTCTATGACAATGTCCTTTAGTAGTAGTAGTAGTAGTAGTAGTTTATTTCCACTACAAGGCGGACAGATACACGCACAATCGCTGTGCGGTAGGCAACGAAGGGAGATGTACAGCGCGGCACACACACTACGCACACAGAGGTCATGCAACGGGCATGTTACGTACGTATCGCTTGAAAGACTGTGCGCGCAAACGAACGACCGTTTCGGAGAGTGAGTTCCACGAATCAGAGACACGGTTACTATAGAAATGCTTCCTACAGTCGACTCGCGCGTGGTCTCTGCGAATGCGCAAAGGGTTACGGTCGAACCAGTCGAGCACGCCATCTAAACGAGCTTCGCGGTAAAACACACTGTGACAAAACAACAGGTCCGCCTTTTTTCGCCGGCTTTCTAGGGACTCGAGGTTTAGGTGCCGAAGGCGCGACCCATAATCTCGGTATGGCAGATGACACCGCAGAAACAAGCGACGGGTGAACAGTCGTTGTACCCTTTCGAGCACAGTAATATGGCCAATTTCATATGGACTCCAAACAGGCGAGGCATACTCTACCAGGGGGCGAACATAGGAGACATAGGCCCTCAGTAAAGCATTTTGGTCAGATGTGGTAAAGCAGCGGAATAGAATACCTAGCACCTTGGTCGCCTTCCTAGCTATATCTTGGCAGTGGTCCCCAAATTTGAGGCCAGGGGATACCGTAACTCCCAGGTCGATACAGGACGCGGCGCGAGCGAGAAGGCTGCCGCTGATGGAGAAGGTTCCTTCGCAGCTGCAGTGCGGCCCAATGGCCATGGTCGAGCACTTGGGAATGGCGATGTTGAGCTGCCAGAGGGCCGTCCACTCCTCCAGGCGGTCCAGGGACTGCTGGAGCAGGCGCCGGTCCTCGCACTGGGCGAACAGCTTGACGTCGTCAGCGAAGAGTCTCAGGTGGACGCCGGGGGGCAGGCTGTCGGGCAGGTCGTTGATGTAGACGTTGAAGAGCAGCGGTCCAAGCACCGACCCCTGGGGGACGCCGCTGGTCACCAGCAGCCAGTCCGAGTGGCTCTGCCCCACCCGTACTCGCTGGTGGCGTCCACTGAGGAAGGCCTCGATCCACCGGTAGAGGGAGCCGGACACTCCGTAGCTCTGCAGCTTCACGAGCAGCTTGCCATGGCAGACACTGTCAAAAGCCTTGGCGAAGTCGATGTATACAACGTGACCTCCTACCTTATCCCTCACCCACTTAGTCCAAACAGAGAAACAGTCCAACAGCTGTGTTACAGTAGAGCGCCCAGGGACGAAACCGTGTTGCAACGCGCTCAGTAAGCTATTCTCACGCAGATGAGTGGCCACGCGCTCCTTAATCATGCTCTCCATGACGCGGCACGTGGTACAGGTGAGCGAGATGGGGCGGTAATTCGCGGGATCCGCGGCGGACCCTTTCTTGTGAACTGGAACAACATCAGCACGTTTCCATAGGTCAGGGACCGTTTCCAACGCGAGCGACATCTCGAATAGCATAGACAGCGGTTCGGAGAGAGGCAGGGCTAAGCGAGAGAGGAAAACGTTAGGTACACCATCCGGCCCACAACTGACTGACGGTTTGAGGGAACTCAGTTTGCGATAAACAGAGAAGGCCGGAAATTCTACCGAACCCACTCTACTTCTAGCGCGTTCCGGAATGTTTCCACACACACCATTGTCTACAGTAAACACAGACGCGAAGTATTGGTTCAGGGCCCGAGCTTTGTTGTCGTCAGACGTTATGTACGCGCCATCACGGTCCAAGAGCGATGGAATTTGCTGCTTGGTACTTGTTCTACTACGGACATATCGATAGAAACGCGAAATATCCCGCGAGTTTAATATATCCTGTTCCACGCGATGGTTATAACGACGGATGGCCATTCTGGCTAATTTACACACATTTCTATAGTGGGCGCGACTTTGACTGGTCCTAGAAATTGCGCAACGCCACGCGCGCCGCCTGCGCTGGAGTAGACGACGAATATGGGTTGGGAACTTACGCGGACAGGTTGGAACACGGGTCAGCGGGACAAATTGGTCTATGGCCGCGGACATATTGGACAGGACCGCCAGGTACATGTCATCGACGGACGTCCGGTGGGCCAGCAGCTGGCGCCAGGGTACAGATGCAAGAAAGGCGTTGGCGCCGTCCCAGTCGGCTTTATTCCACTGGCGGACTTCCCTATAAGGCGAGGGGTCGGGTGGCTCGCAAGCAAGAGAGAAGGCAATCGCGTCATGGTCGCACGCACTAGAGGGCGGTGGACAGACAACACAGCCGACTAGTAGGCGTGGGTTATTCACGAACAAGAGGTCAAGAAGCGCGCCATTTCTAGTGGGCATATCTACACATTGTCGCAACCCAGAGAAGAACACCAGATCGTACATAAAGGCACGATAGAGCTCATTAGGCGGAAATTGTAGAGTAGACCAGTCTATATCGGGCATGTTAAAATCGCCAACGAGGCACACTGGCAGCGGCGTTGTACAGAGATGTTTGAGGCAGTCTACAAATAGGGAAGCGCCATCTGCGGACAACGATGGAGACCGATAGGCACAAATCACCCGTTTGCGGCCATTCGCGATTATGTCTATAGCAGTTATCTCGCAATTAGTGAACTCGTTAGGGATCGGCAGTTGGTAGACAGCTATACCCGATTTATAAATTATAGCCGCGCCTCCACCGCGCTGAGATCTGTCAGTGCGGCACACAGAGTACCCGTTTGGTAAGAACAGTGAAGAAGGTACGCTGTCAGAGAGCCAGGTTTCAGTGATGAGTACTACGTCATATTCATAGGTAGACAGGAGCGCCTCTAGTTCATTTAGTTTATTACAGAGACTACGAGCGTTAAAATAGTAGCACCTCAGAGACCCACTATTCTGTACCTGTACTGTCCGCCTAGCTAGTTTTCCGAGCTATCCCTCCACTTCCAATTAACGCGATCGCCTATTTTCTTGACGACTCGTGGGAGATCTCCCGTTTCCGATTCGCGCACAAAATATTTGACGTCGTCACCCTCGTCTCTCGCGCCCTTTGTCTCATTGAGCTGGGCTGCGCGCGCATAGCACAGACTCAGGATCTCGCGCTCGGACTTAGGCATTGACTGGCGCACCCTGACCGAGTCCCACTCCTGCTGGCCCTTGAGGGCCGTCTTGCTCAGCATCACCGACCTGACCTCCTCTGCTGAGGACAGAGCTACCTTGACCAGGCGCGGCTTCTGTCCGTCGCGGGGCTGACGTCCCAGCCTAATGACCCCTTGAATGGTGGCACCGCCCACGCGGCAGGCGTTGAGCAGGGCCTCCACCTTGAGGGAGTCCTTCTCCTTGTGGTCGTCGCCCTCGGACTCCGGGAGACCAGCGACGATGAGGTGGCGCTTGTGAACGGAGGCGTCGTCCTCGTCGGTGGAGGAGGCGCTGTTGACCCTTCCCAGACCAGGAAGATGGCTCGAGATCAGTCGTGGCGGGCGAACTTTTGGGCTTCCATCGGTTGGGAGCCCCTGGCGAACGACGTCCGCATACATGCGAACGGGGGTGCCAAAGAACGACGCCAGGGCCTTCGCGTTGGCAGCGGCATCGGCGGCCGCTTTGTGGGAGGCGTCCACCTTAGAGTGGAGCAAGCCCAGCTGGTGATTCATGGCCATCAGCTCCGCCTTCAGCCCTTGGGAGGGATCAGTGGTACTGTTCACCTCCTTGATCGTAGCCTTGTCGTCGTCTTCGTCGCTATTTCTACATCCGCTGCAGAACAAATTTACAGAGTCCCCCAATCGGAACTTTTTCAGTTGGGCAGTCGTGGGCTTGAAACCGATGACGCAGGTGAAGCACAGGAGTGACTTGCACCCATCACTGCTACACAGCAGTGGTTGTAGCTCGTCGGACAGTGGTTTTAAGCAGTCCGTACACTGGGCCATTTTGAATTTCCACGCGGCCAAACCGACGCCAACTCGATTTCTCTTTGTTTCGGCGACGGATCTTCGCAAGTTGGGTATCAGGCGAAAGAGGATTTTTTTCTCTATGGGTAGACACCAAATTTACAAGAGTTTAGGTTCGAAATCCGCCACAAATTCGCCATTTTCTATTATTTGTTCGTTTCCGAAAACTAGAGCTGTAGATTGCAGGCCGCTGTCAAACTAGTGGTGTTTAGCCGTAGTGTACCAAACTAGTGGTGTTTAGCCCGTAGGTGATTCTCTATAGTCTAAAGCCTATTGAGTTGTGCACACTGAGCCACTGCTCACAACGTGTATCGACCCATGGTGCACAGCCACTGCTCACAACAGTCCATTGGACTTTTCGGATAGAGCTCAAGTCACTTGACACTATGTCCTTGCCAGTGCCTGCGTTTAGGGATGCACTAGCCCCCATGCCCCAGAATACACTATGTTTAACACATAGATGTTTGCATTTAGCCCATAGGTGTTTTCAGATTGATCTAAGGTCGTTTGACAATGTGCCCTTGCCAGTGCCTGCACCATCGCACCTGCTCCCTTGCCTCTAAATACACCTCAGAGTCTCACAGCGACAACTCAGCAGTGAATGGTGACACAATAGCGCGAAATGCCCACTAAAGTGGCATGCAGTCACTCCATAGTGCTCAGAATGTATTGTGCAGTCGATATTTTCGCAATTTTGGTGGAATTTTGATATTGGCCAATGTCCACAATAGGAGATGCAAAACTACAGACCACGACGGTTCTTTTGGTATGTAGATCATCGCGATCCGTCAACTCTGTCAAGAGTTACCGTGTTTAACAGACAAACAGACAAACAAACAGACTTTACGCCGCTTAGTATATAGGACTAGAGCCTTTAGCCCGTAGGAGAATCTCTATGGTCAATAGCCCATGGGTAATTAAATTGTAGGACATTTGAAATAGCCCTCAAGTCATTTAACAATGTGCCCCTGCCAGTGCCTACAATTACTACTGCACCAGCCCCCATGCCTGTAAATACACAATAGACACTCGGCTTTAGCCCATAGACAATATTGGGTTTAGCCCGCAGGACAGTTCAGATAGATCTCAAGTCATTCTACCCCGCGCCCCTGCCACTGCCTACGTTTAGGATCGCAACAGCTCCAGTGCCTGTAAATATGCAGTAGACGCTTGGGTTTAGCCTATAAACATTTGGGTTTAGCCCATAGGACATTTCAGATAGATCTCAAGTCATTTGACCCTGTGCCCCTGTTTAGGCTCGCACCAGCTCCCGTGCCTGTAAATACACAATAGACACTTGGGTTTAGCCCATTGACAGTCGGGTTTAGCCCACACGACATTTCAGATAGATCTAAAGTCATTTGACATAGATCCAGAATAGTTTGATGATGTGTCCCTGCCAGTGCATGCAGTGCCTGAGAATACACTTTGGAGTCTCACAGCGACAACTCCATAGTGGATGATGACACTCTTAAAGTGCTTTTGGCGCGAAATCAAAAGCCAGTTACGCAAAATCAAAAGTCAGTCGATGCTGTGTCCTGCCAGTGCAAAAGTCACTTGACACTGTGCAGCTGCCAGTGCCTGCATTTACCACCACACCTGCTCCGGTGCCTCCAAATACACCTCGGAGTCTCACAACGACAATTCTGTAGTGAATGGTGATGCAATAGCCTGAAATCTGGTCGACAGTGACTTGCAGTCACTCCTGAGTGCCCAGAATGTGCTGTGCAGTCGATATTTTCATGATTTTTGTGGAATTTAGTAATCAGCAAAAGTCCACAATAGGAGATGCACTATTCCAGGCAGAGGCGGTTCTTTTGAGCCATAGATCTCCAGGATCCATCAACTGTGTCAAGAGTTATCGTGTTAACAAACAAACAAACAAACAGACAGACAGACACACTCTATGCCGCTTAGTATATAGGACTAGAGCCTTTAGCCAGTAGGAGAATCTCTATGGTCAATGGTGTTGGGTTCCACCCATAGACAATTGTGTTTAGCCCATAGGACATTTCAGATAGATCTCAAGTCTTTCGACCCTGTGCCACTGCCAGTGCCTACATTTAGGATCGCACCAGCTCCAGTGCCTGTAAATACACAATAGACACTTGGGTTTAGCCTGTAGACAATTGGGTTTAGCCCGTAGGACATTTTAGATAGATCTCAAGCCATCTGACATGGTGCCCCTGCCAGTGCCTACATTTAGGTTCGCACCAGCTCCTGTGGGTGCAAATACACAATATACACTTGGCTTTAGCCCATAGACATTTGGATTTAGCCCGTAGGAGATTTCAGATAGATCTGCAGACAGTTGACATAGATCCAGAATAGTTTGATGCTGTGTCCCTGCCAGTGCATGCAGTGCCTGCGAATACACTTTTGAGTATCACAACGACAAGTCTGTCATGAATGGTGACACTGTAAAGTGCTTTTGGCACAAAATCAAATGTCAATCACAGAGTGTGGTGCCTTCTGTGCTCAAAATGTACTGGCGCAGCTGATATTTGCAAAATATTGTGGAATTTAGCCATTGGTCAAAGTTCTAAAATAGGAGGTGCAAAACTACATGTTACGACGGTCAGTTTAAGCTATAGATCATCCTGATCTCTCAACGATCTCTAGAGTTATGGCGTTTGCAGACAGACGGATGCACAAACGGACACAGATTTGCCACTTAGTATAGAGGACTAGAGCCTTTAGCCCGTAGGAGAATCTCTATGGTCAATTGCGCAAAGGGTAATCTGCTGAGCATGAAGGAGATAATGCAATCATTAAATTCAGTGACACAGGACATTATAGTTGGATCTCAAGTCATTCTACCCTGAGCCCATACCAGTGCCTATGTTTACTACCTCACCATCTCCAGTGCTTGTAAATACACAATAGACACTTGGATTTAGCCCATAGACAATTGGGTTCAGTATGTAGAACATTTCAGATAGATCTCAAGTCATTCGACCTTGTGCCCCTGCCAGTGCCTACTTTTAGGATCTTACCATCTCCTGTGCCTGTCACACAGTAGACACTTGGGTTTAGCCCATAGACATTTGGCTTTAGCCTGTAGGAGATTTCAGATAGATCTACAGTCATTTGACATAGATCCAGAATAGTTTGATGCTGTGTCCCCGCCAGTGCATGCAGTGCCTGCGAATACACTTTCGAGTCTCACAGCGACAACTTCATGGTGAATGGTGACACTCTACAGTGCATTTGGTGCGAAATCAAACATCAGTCACGCGAAATCAAACGTCAGTCACAGAGTGTGCTGCCTTCTGTGCTCAGAATGTACTGTCGCAGTCGATATTTTCGAAATATTATGGAATTTGGTCATCAGTCAAAATTCTAAAAGCAATGATGCAAACTACGTGTTCTGACGGTCAGTTTAAGCTATAGATCATCGCGATCCGTCGACTGTAGCGAGCGCTAGAGCGCTGACAGACAAACAAACAAACAAACAGACGGACAGACTCTAGGCCGCTTAGTAATATGGACTAGAGCCTTTAGCCTGTAGGAGAATCTCTGTGGTCAATAACATATGGGTAACCTGCAGAACATGAAGGAGATAATGCAATCATCGAATTCAGTGCACTGCAAGACAGTACAGTTAGATCTCAAGTCGTTAGACCCTGTGCCATTGTCAGTGCCTATGTTTAGGATCTCGCCAGCTCCTGTGCCTGTAAATACCCAGTAGAGTCTTGGGTTTAGCCCGTAGACATTTGGGTTTAGCCAATAGGGCATTTCAGACAGATCTCAAGCCATTTGACACTGTGCCCCTGCCAGTGTCTACATTTTATTTGCGAAATATTGTGGAATTTAGTCATCGGCCAAAGTCCACAATAGGAGGTGCAAGACTACATGTCACGACGGTCAGTTTAAGCCATAGATCATCGCGATCTGTCAACTGTAGCTATAGTTATCGTGATGGAAGGGGGAGGTAGTAGTGGCGACTGGTAATAGTTCTAGTGTTGATTTGTTCGGGACGCAGTCGCTTTTCTTCCATTTTTTCGCATGACGTTTCGCCGCCGACTAACCGCCTTCCTCAGGTACAGATAGACACAGTATGGCAGATACTGAATGAAAGCCACAACACAGGCAAGCGCGAGAGGAACCAACGTAGGGGGGGGGGGGGGGGGGTGCAAATCTCAATGGGAGGTGAGATAATCGCACGCGAGGCCCGCGCGCGTCTGTTGTGGCCGAAACTTGATTGATGGGCGAGAGGGGGGGGGGGGGGGTGTTTGGCAGCTCACGTAGAGCTGCCAAAGCCTATAGTTATCGTGTTAACAGACAAACAGACAGACAAACAAACAGACTCTATATAGGACTAGTGCCTTTAGCCCATAGGTGATACTGTATATCTATAGCTGAACACCTATGGAAACAGAGCTATTTGTATCGACCCATGGAATCAGCCACTGCTCACAACATGTATTGACCTATGGTTTACAGCCAATGCTCACAACAGTCCATAGGAGATTCAGATAGTTCTAAAGTCATCTGACACTGTGCCTCCGTCAGTGCCTGCTTTTAGGTTTGCAGCAGCTCCCATGCCTCAGAATACACTGAAGCTAACACATGGATGCTTGCATTTAGCCCATAGGAGATTTCAGATAGATCTAATGTCTTCTGACACTGTCCCCTGCCAGTGCCTGCATTTAGCATTGCACCCACTCCCGTGCCTTTGATGAACTTTGCATATAGCTATTTGTGTTTAGCCCATAAGATGTTTCAGATAGATCAAAAGTCTCTTGACACTGCACCCTTGCCAGTGCCTGCATTTATCATCGAACCTGTTCCCGTGCCTCTGAATACATGTCAGAGTCTCACAGAGACACCTTAGTAGTGATTGGTGTGACAGTGCGAAATTTCCACGAAAATGACCAGTAGGCACTCTTTAGTGCTCAGAATGTACTGTAAAGTCGATATTTTCATGAATTTTGTGGAATTTAGTAATTTGCAAAAGTTTTAAAATAGGAGGGGATTCCTTCCAGCCCACGACGGTCAGTTTAAGAAATAGATCTCCAGGATCCGTCAACTGTGTCAAGAGAAAATGGCCGGACAAACAGACACACACACAGACAGACCCTTTGCCACTTAGTATATATAGGTAAGCCATAGATCTCCAGGATCCGTCAACTGTGTCAAGAGAAAATGGCCAGACAAACAGACACACACACAGACAGACCCTTTGCCGCTTAGTATATAGGACTAGAGCCTTTAGCCCGTAGGAGAATCTCTATGGTCAATGGCGTTGGGTTCAGCCCATAGACAATTGTGTTTAGCCCGTAGGACATTTCGGATAGATCTCAAGTCATTCGACCCTGTGCCAGCCTGTGCCAGCCAGTGCCTATTACCAGTCCTACATTTAGGATCGCACCAGCTCCCGTGCCTGTAAATACACAATAGACACTTGGGTTTAGCCTACAGGCAATTGGGTTTAGCCCATAGGACATTTCAGATAGATCTCAAGCTGTTTGACACTGCGCTCCTGCCAGTGCCTACATTTATGCTCGCGCCAGCTCATGTGCCTGTAAATACACAATAGACTCTTGAGTTTAGTCTGTAGACATTTGTGTTTAGCCCGTAGGAGATTTCAGATAGATCTAAAGACATTTGACATAGATCCAAAGCAGTTTGATGGTGTGCCCCTGCCAGTGCATGCTGTGCCTGCAAATACACTTTGGAGTCTTACAACGACAACTCTGTCATGAATGGTGACACTGTATAGTGCGTTTGGTGCGAAATCAAGTGTCAATCACAGAGTGTGGTGCCTTTTGCAGTCAGAATGTACTGGTGCAGTCGATATTTGCGAAATATTGTGGAATTTAGTCATCGGTCAAAGTTCTAAAATAGGAGGTGCAAAACTACATGTTATGACGGTCAGTTTAAGCTATAGATCATGGCGATCCGTCAACTGTGGCAAGCGCTAGAGCGTTTACAGACAAACAAACAGACGGACACACTCTTGCCGCTTAGTATATAGGACTAGTGCCTTTAGCCCATAGGTGATACTCTATGGTCCATAAGATACTGCTTGCTGTAGCTAATATTCCAACATGCAACTGCCCATTGCCCACAGCCACTGGGTCAGAACATGCAGCGCTCCACGGATTGCAGCCACTGGTACATGCAGTAGTCCATGGCCCACAGACACTGATCAGACAGATCTCTCACCACCACTGCTCATAAGTCTGAAGACCAGTAGATCGTTCGTTCGCTGCTGATGGCAACTGTTCTGTGCGGTTGACCGTTTGCCTCTGACCATCAGAGAAGATGCAGTGATCATTGGTTTGTGGCTAATGACAACTTTCTGTGCAATTGACCACTGGCCGCTGATGTTGTCAAGCACATTTGAATGAGACAGACTGCTCACCACCACTGCTTGCAAGCCTGAAGAGCATACAATTGTTCGTTCGCATTCTGTGCGGTTGACCGCTTGCCACGGACGTGCTCATGCGCATTGAATAAGACAGATCACTCACCATCACACCACCACTGCTCACAAGTCTGAAGAGCATGCGATCATTCAATCGAGTCTGATGGCAACTTTTCTGGATGGTTGATCGCTTGCAACTGACATTCTCAATGGCTTTGAATCATTCAAACCTTTGGGGTCTCGTAATGACTGCGTGAATGGTAAAACAAACATATTCAAATGATTTTCGCCTCAGCAAAAGTTAACAACCCAAAAGGGGGTTGAACCACCGACCTCAGGATTCAAAGCCTGACGTCTTATCCATTCAACAACCTGGCCGCTGCCTAACGTTTCTGCTGGACTCTTATAAGATCGCACATCAATTGAGCCTAGTGTTTAGCTTAAAGAGTAATGCTGACAGACTCACTCAATCACAAACAGACGCCGTTAGCCGCTTAGTATATAGGACTAGAGCCTTTAGCCCGTAGGAGAGTCTCTATGGTCAATAGCATATGGGTAACCTGCAGAACATGAAGGAGATAACGCAATCATCGAATTCAGTGCACTGCAAGACACTACAGTTAGATCTCAAGTCGTTAGACCCTGTGCCATTGGCAGTGCCTATGCTTAGGATCTCGCCAGTTCCTGTGCCTGTAAATACCCAGTAGAGTCTTGGGTTTAGCCCGTAGACATTTGGGTTTAGCCAACAGGGCATTTCAGACAGATCAAGCCATTTGACACTGTGCCCCTGCCAGTGCCTACATTCTATTTGCGAAATATTGTGGAATTTAGTCATCGACCAAAGTCCACAATAGGAGGTGCAAAACTACATGTCACGACGGTCAGTTTAAGCCATAGATCATCGCGATCCGTCAACTGTAGCTATAGTTATCGTGATGGAAGGGGGAGGTAGTAGTGGCGACTGGTAATAGTTCTAGTGCTGATTTGTTCGGGACGCAGTCGCTTTTCTTCCATTTTTTGCACAATGTTTCGGCACCGACTGGCTGCCTTCCTCAGGTGCAGATAGACACAGTATGGCGGATACTGAATGAAAGCCACAACACAGGCAAGCACGAGAGGAACCAACGTGGGGGGGGGGGGGGGGTGCAAATCGTATATAGGAGTAGGACTAGAGCCTTTAGCCCATAGGTGATACTCAATTGTCAAAAGAGGGCTAATATCCGATAGGTGAGACATGCAGTAAAACATGGCACCACTGCTGGTCGCAAGACACAGAGACCCATGGTGTGCCACCACTGGTTGCAAGATGCAGAGACCCTTGGTTAAAAATGAGTGTTAGAGGACTGTCATTAACCAATCTCCGATGGTTGAAACATGCAGTGACACATGGCGCGCCACCATTGGTCGCAAGACACAGTGACCCATGGGGAGCCACCACTGGTCACAAGACACAGAGACCGATGGCGCACCACCACTGGTCGCAATACACAGAGACCCATGGTGTGCAAGACACGGAGACCCATGGTGCGCCACCACTGGTTGCAAGACACAGAGACCCTTGGTGCACCACCACTGGTTGCAAGACTCAGCCCATAGCTGATTGCAGATAGATCTGAAGTCATTTGACACAGTGCCCCTGGCAGTGCCCGCATTTACCATTGCACATGTTCCAGTGCTTGACTTCAACACATGGATGTCTGTCTTTACCCCATAGCTGATTTTAGATAGATCTGAAGTCATTTGACACAGTGCCCCTGCCAGTGCCCGCATTTACCATTGCACCTGTTCCCATGCTTGAATTCAATGCATGGATGTCTGACTTAACCCCATAGCTGATTTCAGATAGATCTGAAGTCGTTTGACACAGTGGCCCTGCCAGCACCTGCATTTACCATTTCACCTGTTCCAGTGCCTCCGAATACACGTCAGAGTCGCACAGCTACAACTCTCTAGTGAGTAATGACCCAACAATGCAAAATTTTTATGAAAATGGCCCCCAGGCACTCTTTAGTGCTCAGAATGTACTGTGCAGTCGATACTTTCATGATTTTTGTGGAATTTAGTAATCAGCCAAAGTCCACAATAGGAGATGCACAACTACAGAGAATGACAGTTCTTTTGATGTATAGATCATCGCGATCCGTCAACTGTCTCTAGAGTTATCGTGTTAACAAACCCACAGACAAACAAACAGAGTTTTGCCGCTTAGTATATAGGACTAGAGCCTTTAGCCTGTAGGTGATTGTCTATGGTCAATAGCCCATGGGTAATCTGCAGAGCATGGTGATAATGTAATTATCGAGTTCAGTGCACCACAGGACATTGCAGTTAGATCTCAAGTCGTTTGATACTGCCCTTGCTACAGCCAACATTTATGATCATACCAGAACCCGTGCCTGCAAATACACAATAGGCACTTGGGTGTAGCCCATAGACAATTGGTTTTAGCCCGTAGGACATTTCAGATAGATCTCAAGTCGTACGACCCTGTGCCCCTGCCGGTGCCTAAGTTTAGGATTGCACCAGCTCCTGTGCATGTAAATACACAGTGGGCATTTGGGTTTAGCCTGTAGACATTTCAGTTTAGCCAATAGGACATTTCAGATTGATCTCAAGCCATTTAACAAAGTGCCCCTGCCAGTGCATGCAGTGCCTGCAAATACACTTCGGAGTCCCACAACGACAACTCTTTAGTGAATGGCGACACTGTATATTGCTTTTGGTGCGAAATCAAATGTCAGTCATAGAGTGTGGTGCCTTCTATCCTCAGAATGTACTGGCGCAGCCAATATTTGTGAAATATTATGGAATTTAGTCACTGGTCAAAGTTCTCAAATAGGAGGTGCAAAACTGCAGTGTATGGTGGTCAGTTTAAGCCATTGACCATCCCGATCCCTCAACGATCTCTAGAGTTATGGAACAGACAGATCCACAGACAGACAAACAGACGGACAGACTCTTGCCGCTTAGTATATAGGCCATTGACCATCCCGATCCCTCAACGATCTCTAGAGTTATGGAACAGACAGATCCACAGACAGACAAACAGACGGACAGACTCTTGCCGCTTAGTATATAGGACTAGAGCTTTTAGCCCGTAGGAGATTCTCTATGGTCAATAGCCCAGAGCATGAATGAGATATTGCAATCATCGAATTCAGCGCACCATAGGACATCACAGTTAGATGTCAAGTCATTTGACGCTGTGCCCCTGCCAGTGCCTGCATTTTGGATCTCACCAGCTCCCATGCCTGTAAATACACAATAGACACTTGGGTTTAGCCCATAGTCACTTGGGTTTAGCCCATAGGACATTTCAGATAGGTCTCAAGCCATTCGACCCTGTGCCATTGCCAGTGCCTACATTTAGGATCGCATCAGCTCCCATGCCTGCAAATACACAATATGTGGTTGGGTTTAGCCTGTAGACATTTGGGTTTGGCCAATAGGGCATTTCAGATAGATCTCAACTGCCCTGCCAGTGCCTACATTTAGGCTCTCGCCCGTTCCCGCACCTGTAAACACACAATAGACACTTGGGGTTAGCCCGTAGACATTTGGCTTTAGCCCACAGGAGATTTCAGATAGATCTAAAGACAATTGACATAGCTCCAAAACAGTTTGATGCTGTGCCCCTGCCAGTGTGTGCAGTGCCTGCGAATACACTTTGGAGTCTCACAACGACAACTCTTCAGTGAATGGCGACAATGTAGAGTGCTTTTGGCGCGAAATCAAACGTCAGTCGCAGCGTGTCATGCCTTCTGTGCTCAGAATGTACCGGCGCAGTCGATATTTTCGAAATATTTTGGAATTTAGACATCGGCCAAAGTCCACAAACCGACTGTAGTGTACTGTGCAGTAGATATTTTCGTGATTTTCATGGAATTTAGTCATTGGTCAAGGTCCACAATAGGAGGTGCACAACTACAGAGGACAGCGGTTCTTTTGATGTATAGATCATCGCGATCCGTCAACGGTGTCAAGAGTTATCGTGTTAACAAACAAACAGACAAACAGACAGACACACTTTATGCCGCTTAGTATATAGGACTAGAGCCTTTAGCCCGTAGGAGAATCTCTATGGTCAATGGCCAATGGGTAATCTGCAGAGCATGAAGGAGATAACACATTCATCAAATTCAGTGTATGACAGGACATTACAGTTAGACCTCAAGTCACTTGAGATTGTGCCCCTGCAAGTGCCTGCATTTAGGGTCAAACCAGCTCCCATGCCTGTAAATACACAATAGACACTTGGTTTAACATGTAGTCACTTGGGTTTAGCCCATATGACATTTCAGATAGGTCTCAAGCCATTCGACCCTGCACCCCTGCCAGTGCCTACATTTAGGCTCGTGCCAGCTCCTGTGCCTGTAAATACCCAATAGACACTTGTGTTTAGCCCGTAGACATTTGGGTTTAGCCCATAGGAGATTTCAAATAGATCCAAAGACATTTGTCATGTAGATCCGAAGCAGTGTGATGCTGTGCCCCTGCCAGTGCATGCAGTGCCTGCGAATACACTTTGGAGTCTCACAACGACAGCTCTCTCATGAAAGGTCGTACAGTTGGCAATATTTTCATATACAAAGTGATTTTGCATATTTTTATACTCCACAAAAAAGTGTGGAGTATATAGCGTTTGTGCGCGAAACGCAGAAACTTTGAGTCAACACGGCGTTCGCGCGTGAAGCGGCCGATTTCCAAACGGTCTTTTGCGTTGGGTAGGCCTGGTGGGTGGGCAGGGTGGAAACCAAACGGGGTCACGCTCCGGGACCCCGTTGGCGGGAAATTCAAAAATTTATTCTTTCAAAGTACTGAAAAACGCATTAGGCAAGGTAGAACTCGAAAAAGTTGCATATAATGGTATATACTATCTTTTGATATGTTGTAGCACTCGATAGGGCCGAGGGTGGAAGAAATGAATCGCTGGGAAAGGATCGCTGCGGGACCCATTTTGGCGCCAAATTTGAAAAATTCGCGATTTTTGGTCCTTTTCCGACTTTGACGGGCTGCTGTGCGAGCTAGGTAGCAGCTAGAGCGGCGAGACCGCTTTTGGTGCTCCTTCCCAGATGTCCTCTATCGAATGAGCCATGGACGGAGAAAATCGGTCGAAACACAAAAAAGTTATTTTGGTGGAACTTTTTTGACTCCGGGGTCGAAAATTGCGATTTTCGCGTTTCGGCGCTTCTAACGCTCGAATGCGTTGCCGAATCGTTCCAAAAGTAGTTTCAAGCGATTCTACGTCTAAATCTGGTCTAGAAAAGTGTTTTGGAAAAACGTTCTGCGCTACAGTATCCCTGCCGCGTCCATTTGAATTTTGGGTGTCGGGTCGACTTTTGCGATATTATACTCGATTTCGGGGTTTTCGGGGGCGCTGATTACGAATTTCGCATCCGTTCAGTGTTTAGATGATGTTTGAACATATCTATGTCGAATTTACATGATACCGTACCCCAAGTGCAGAATTTCAGTTCCTGGAGTCCATAGGAAGTTAGGGGTGTTCTATGTCGATACCGGGGTTTTATGGGGTGGCGATTACGAATTCGGCATTAGTTTTGCGCTCCAGTGTATCACGAGGCCACAACCGGAGGGGAGTGACCATGCGTTGGAGTTCAAATTTGTGGAGTATACTGCGTCCCCCGGACGACTTGCCTGGTTTTGTATACTTCTTTGTATATTTTTTTGTATATATACATATACATATACAAAATACAAAGTTTTTGAAATATACATATACATATACAAAACATGGCAAATATACAAACTTTGTATTTTGTATATTTCTACCGTAATTTCATACTGTATCCATGAGACTTCTTGAAGATTGCGGTTGCTGTGTGTGTGTGTGTGTGTGTGTGTGTGTGTGTGTGTGTGTGTGTGTGTGTGTGTGTGTGTGTGTGTGTGTGTGTGTGTGTGTGTGTGTGTGTGTGTGTGTGTGTGTGTGTGTGTGTGTGTGTGTGTGTGTGTGTGTGTGTGTGTGTGTGTGTGTGTGTGTGTGTGTGTGTGTGTGTGTGTGTGTGTGTGTGTGTGTGTGTGTGTGTGTGTGTGTGTGTGTGTGTGTGTGTGTGTGTGTGTGTGTGTGTGTGTGTGTGTGTGTGTGTGTGTGTGTGTGTGTGTGTGTGTGTGTGTGTGTGTGTGTGTGTGTGTGTGTGTGTGTGTGTGTGTGTGTGTGTGTGTGTGTGTGTGTGTGTGTGTGTGTGTGTGTGTTTGAGTGTGTGTGTGTGTTTGAGTGTGTGTGTGTGTGTGTGTGTGTGTGTGTGTGTGTGTGTGTGTGTGTGTGTGTGTGTGTGTGTGTGTGTGTGTGTGTGTGTGTGTGTGTGTGTGTGTGTGTGTGTGTGTGTGTGTGTGTGTGTGTGTGTGTGTGTGTGTGTGTGTGTGTGTGTGTGTGTGTGTGTGTGTGTGTGTGTGTGTGTGTGTGTGTGTGTGTGTGTGTGTGTGTGTGTGTGTGTGTGTGTGTGTGTGTGTGTGTGTGTGTGTGTTAGGCTTAGACTTAGCTTAGGCTTACGCTTAGGCTTAAGCTTAAGCTTAGGCTCAGGCTTAGGCTTAGGCTTACCAAGGCTTAGAGTAACATACCAGTGTAATGTACCAAGACCAACACAGTCCTGTTCGTGACAAAGTATTGTAATATAAACGTGACAATCACTCGCTCTGACCACACTACAGCTTGTACAAAGTGAAATAAATTAGCCACCGACCATACTCTGACCACACTGCAGCTTGTATGGAGTGAAATAAAAATGCCGGCGATTATACTCTGCCCTGCCCATGCTACAGCTTGTACAGGGGGGGGGGGGGGCACTTTGAGACACGCACAGAATGAGTAGGACAATTCCGGGACACGTACATATGCAGGACCTCCTGAACGAGCGGGGGCACTCTGGGGCTTGTACTGTAGAGCGCGCAACCACGGTTGGGAAGAATAGCAGGCGACTCGACGAGATCCTCATTGATGGACGTTAGAGCGTGACGTGAAGAAGAAGGAGGAGAAGGAGAAGGAGAAGACGGAGAAGAATTCACCCCCCGCCGTTGGGACAAGAAACGCGTCACGATCCTTTTTTTGCCTGTAACTTTCGCTACACTTAACCGATTTTCAGCATATTTGGAATTTAATCTGTCTATGACAATGTCCTTTAGTGTACCAAATTTCATTCAATTCCGTTTAGTACAGCCCGAGAAACAAACATCGTGATGATGGGAAAAGGCGCGCGCGGCCGAAATGGAACATATTATGGTTTGGCGCTGCCGCGCCAACCATGATTTTCGGAACCGCCTTCCGCCGGGCACCGTCTGGCCGAAGTTTGGTCTTGGGCCGCCGCCTAAATTCGGTCGAAATTCCGAAAATTTCGTTTTTTTGGCACATTTTCGGCGCTAACTCCCGACTGCGGCGGCGGATCGTGACGAGCCGTGCATCAACGGATCCGCCGTTCGACGCTGCACCATCTGGCCCAAGTTTCGTCTTCGGCCGCCGCCTAAATCGTCCGAAATTCGCGATATTCGGGCAAATTTCGGCCGTTGTCGGAACAACATTCTTCGCAACAACCATTACGATTCTGCCATAGCACGGCTTGCTTCGCTGTGAGACCCAACTTGCGCACCATTTGCTTTACATACTGTGTTCGCTGTGAGACCCAACTTCATGACAATATGCTTTACACACTGTCAAAGCACCGTCAACACGGGGTTTCGTCTTCTGACCAAGAACGGCGCACGAGTCACGGGCACAGGCGAAGCGCAATATTGTAGGTACGTCGGTTTGTCAGGTGCCACTGTCCCGGGTGGTCTCTTTGCTGATTACGGAGAGAGGGGCAGTCGGCGCAAAGCGACATCGAGACCGGCGACCTCCAACCTTTGACACAAGCTGCAGCGCGTCAGCTGCGCGACATCGGTCCTCTGAAGCTGCAGCGCGTCAGCTTCGCGACATCGGTCTCTGAAGGTGCAGCGCGTCAGGTGAGCGACATCGGTGTTTGAAGCTGCAGCGCATCAGCTGCGCGACATCCATCTCTGAAGTTGCAGCGCATCGGTGTTTGAAGCTGCAGCGCGTCAGCGGCGCGACATCGGTCTCTGAAGCTGCAGACGTCAGCTGCGCGACATCGGTCTGTGAAGCTGCAGCACGTCAGCTGCGCGACATCGGTCTCTGAAGCTGCAGCGCGTCAGCTGCGCGACATCGGTCTCTCAAGCTGCAGCACGTCAGCTGCGCGACATCAGTCTCTGAAGCTGCAATGCATCATCCACGGGCTATAGACCCTAGTTACAACTATATCACAGCGATTCACTGCGAGATTCGCTCATTATGTACGCTTCAGACGATGTGTGATGCGACTTGCGAGAGGCGCCTACTTTTGGGCCGCATCTGTCAACTTACATCGTTTGTGTTGTGGTGGTTCATTTCAGACCGAAACCTGTCAGCAAAAGGTCGAGCGACTGGAGAAGGATAGTGTGGCAAAGCAACAAAAGCGCTCAGTTAGTTTTTGTTACAGATGCCCTGTTTTGCATTATTGTTACCTACGCAGTTTACACTTCTGTTTAGGTCGAAACCGAAGAGCAAAAGGAGGCACGCAACAAGACGGCGCGAGAGCGACGCGCTGAGCGGAAAACCCTGCACTACGGGCTGGGATTCAGCGACTCTGCGGCGGGCAAGTATGGAATCATAAAGGGCGACATACCGGAACCGATGAACGAGCAGTGCCCAGACTGCGACGCCCTCTTCTTCCACACGGAGGTGTGCAGGCAGGAGAACTGCTGCCACGACCATCACTGGAGCCACACCTACTGCTACTGCTCGGCCAAAGCCATCCCCAGAGGCAAGAAGTGCGACTACTGCGAGGCTCCCCACGACGGAGTGGCTGAGGAGCTGCACCAGATCGCCTTGAACGACCTGAAGAAGCGCGGCTCCAAGGACTACAAGACCACCTTCGGCAACCCCGCGCGCTTCAAGCCGGCGAAAGGGAAGGACGGGAAACTGTACGTCTCCGATGCCTGCTGGGAGCATCACTACCACTTCAAGGCGCCTCGACCGGAAGCCATCAGTGGAGAGAATGAGGTTCACCGTTCGAAACACGAGTACAGTAGTCTTTGTCCCAACTGTCGCGCGATTAGCGTCTGCCACTGCTGGTAGGACTTGAGCCGCGTCTGGAAGATGTGAAGGTTGAATGATTGAGGCTTTCTTTCGCGCGATTTGATTTAGGTGAGGTATGTAGGCTGGGCTGTTTCCTTCACTAGGTGAGCACACATCGTTGAAGTGTCATCACATTATCGCGTACATACATGTAGTTCCGACGGTTGAATCCGATGGTTGATTCACGAATATGGTTGTCTTTGCGGCTACTGTAGAGCGTTTAGCATCCGTTAATATTGGCAAGAGTTGGGCCGCATACTGAAGTAGCGAAGGTCGATTAGTTGAGGCTTTTCTCACGTATGTTGATTTCTAAGCAGTGTTGTCTGGATCGTTACGTTAAGTAGTGAATAAGTGCCATTGAGGGGTCATCGTATGTCCACTTGCTTCCGCAAAGTATCGAACTGTCCGATGTATCGCCACAAGTATCGCCAACGTCTAAATTCTATGAAGACCATGAAAATATCGGCTGCACAGTACGTTTTAAGCATTAAGGAGTGGCTGAGGGTTGCTTTCATGCACATTTCGAGCTATTCTGCCACCATTCACTACAGAGTTGTTGCAATGGGGCTCTGACGTGTGTATTCTGAGGCACAGCAGCAGGTGCAGTGGTAAATCGATCTATCTGAAAGTTGAATTCAGTGTGTTCTGAGACAAGGGAGCTGGCAGGGCTGTGTGCATTTGATCAATGCATATTGTGAGCAGTGGCAGCTGGCCATGGGTCTCTGCATGTTTTGACCCCCAGTGGCTGTGAGCCATGAGTCATACATGTTCTCACTCTGACCAGTGGCTGCGGACCATGGGTCACCACATTATGCGGTATAGGCGACAGCAGTTTCCTATTTCCTTAAAAGCCTCTAAGCGCTGCATTCGTAATATTGTGAACAACAATGGCTTCCCAGCGCTGACAGTGGTTTAATGGCGACGTTTCGCTGGCTTACCAGCCAGCTTCATCAGGCCAAACCCAACACTTCATTACCCAAATACTGAAGTGTTGGGTTTGGCCTGATGAAGCTGGCTGGTAAGCCAGCGAAACGTCGCCATTAAACCACTGTCAGCGCTGGGAAGCCATTGTTGTTCGCAGTTTCCTATGGGTATCACCTATGGGCTAAAGGCACTAGTCCTTACTATTACTAAGCGGCTAACAGTGTCTGTTTGTGAGTGATTCTGTCTCCATAATGTCAAGGCCATTTCAGGAAAGTTCCCCCCTGCTGGGGGGTAAGGACAGGTGAATTTGTTCGTCCTTATGACGACTGATGATGAACAGGCTGTGTATCTCAGATGACTTCGGGCCCTCTACTACACGAACAAATTCAGCGTGCTCTGTTCACGCGCACGGAGCTTATCACGTACGCACAACGTACATCTGGGAAGCGCACTCTACCACTATCAACACGCGTGTGTGGCTTCAGTGCCTGCCACCGCATCTCACACAACACAATGTCCACACTCAGCGCAACGAACGCATGGGTGACGGACCCCATGGCTAACTCCCACTTTGACCGCTCAGCCATGCACGCAAGTAAGAAGATGGCTTCACCTGCTAACAGAGCTTCTGGAGGTATTAACGTTGGTAAATGCACATTCTGCACTAATGTTGGGTAAGCGATTTGCAGTACACAAGCGAAAAACACAGAGACTCATAATTTAGTAAGAGTTGGGCACCCATATACAGAGCACGCTGAATTTGTTCGTGTAGTAGAGGGCCCGAAGTCATCTGAGATACACAGCCTGTTCATCATCAGTCGTCATAAGGACGAACAAATTCACCTGTCCTTACCCCCCAGCAGGGGGGAACTTTCCTGAAATATGCTTTACACACTGTCAAAGCAAGCAGTGAAGCACCGTCAACACGGGGTTTCCTCTATAATACTAATCTCGCGGTGTCTGACTGTGTGTGTCTTTGTCTTTGAACACGATATCTCTCGCCCGCGGCCGCGGATCTCGACGACGTATGGCTTAAAAGAACCGTCTTCCTCCAAGGATCAGAACGTCCTGTTTTAGTCTTCGGCCGTCAAATAAATTCGGTCGAAATTCTGAAAATATCGTCTGCGCAGCACATTTTTGGCGCTAACTGCCAACTGCGACGGCGGCTCGCGACGAGCTGTGCCTCCTCAACGGAAGCGCCGTTCGACGCTGCACCATCTGGCTGAAGTTTGGTCTTTGGCCGCCGCCTAAATCGTCCGAAATTCGCGGCATTCGGGCAAATTTCGGCCGTTTTCAAATCTGCAAATCTCGACAACGATGGCCGCGGGCCGATGGAAATCCCTTGGCGGATTCCGCCCTTACAGTATGTGAGCGAAAGCTTGCGGACCCCAGGCGTGGCCGCCCGATTAATGTGACGCTTTATTCGCGCTCGATACGCGTGTACTGTATGTGGTGTAACACGGCGAACTCGAGTTGTACTCGAATTTGGTTACCAGGGTCTAGGTGCAACTCTAACGGCGCGTCGCGTTTCCCTTTCAGCTTTCATGATATGAATGACTTTGTCACACGAGCCAAAAATCTCACAGTCATACTGCTTTCACATGGCTACAAACGCATTGATCTCATCGCTGCTCTCAAGTCTTTCCTTGGAAATTATAAAACACTCTTAACTAAGTATGGCTTATTCAATAACAAATCTCATACAGATAATTACCCCCATAGTTAAATACCTCTTTTCTTCATGTAACTCCACATAACTCAAAAATTTTTTCAAAATTTTTACAATAGTTTACTATATATACCTTCATTCAAATTTTATTCTTGCAGTATCCTTCAGTCTTCCATAAATAGACAATAACCAAAACTACTACGTGTAATACTACCTTCTACTTTTCCGTATAATCTCAACGCAGCCTTGGCAAAGTCAGAAACCCGAAGTTTCAAACTTGAGTCAAATTTGGCAACATTATTGAGAAATTTTGGCACTGTTCCTCGAAGAACTACGGCCTATTTCTGATCAACACCTTCGGACAACCATGCGCTACGCCAAGATGAATGGCTCGGAAGAAGTAAGGAACCTGTGGTGTACACCTAAATCGTTTGTTCTGAATGCGAATGGTTTTGTTCCTTTGTGTTTAATGGCCGGTGGGTTACTGACTGATGAACGACTAAGTTAGTCTGGCCTGGCCCCCGGTCAGGAATTGTGGATCTCAGAAATCAGGCCGAAATCTACAATTCCAGTCTGAGTTGTTTCATTTATCCGAGATTTGGTTTAAATTCGAATTTCAACAATTTCCACCAAAATTTCTCCTAAATTTACACTTTTTCAAATTTTTCCTATTTCAGTTACACCACTTTACTACATTCTTATTAATTTTTGACCAACTTTTATCTTCAACAATTAAATTTTTAGAATTTAAAATTTGAATTTGGGAATGTCTTTATTTCGTTTTATTTTATTTACAATTTTGTCCATGATATTACGCTTTTGTTTGTGTTCCATCACTTTATTTGTTGTTTTCTAAGTTTTTTTTGCACTACCCACGTTTTTATACTCCACAAAAAGTGGTTATACTCCACAAAAAGTGTGGAGTATATAGCGATTGTGCGCGAAACGCAGTAATTTCTAACGGATGGTGTTCGCGCGTGCAGCGGCCGATTTGCAAACGGTCTTTTGCGTTGGGTAGGCCTAGTGGGTGGGCAGGGTGGACACCAAACGGGGTCACGCTCCGGGACCCCGTTGGCGGGAAATTCAAAAATTTAAATTTTCGAAGTACTGAAAAAGGCATAGTACAAGGTAGAACTCGAAAAAGTTGCATATAATGGTATATACTATCTTTTGATATGTTGTAGTACTCGATAGTGCCGAACACGGAAAAAAAGAATTGGATCGCTGCGGGACCCATTTTGGCGCCAAATTTGAAAAATTCGCGATTTTCGGCCCTGGGTCAACTTTGACGGGCTGCTGTGCGAGCTAGGTAGCAGCTAGAGCGGCGAGACTACTCTTGTTGCTCCTTCCCAGATGCCCTCTATCGAATGAGCCATGAACGAAGAAAATCAGTCAAAACACAAAAAAACTTTCTTACACTGCGACTTTTTCGACTCCGGGGTCGAATTTTGCGCTTTTCGCGTTTCAGCGTCTGTAGCCCTCGAATGCGTTGCTGGATCGTTCCAAAAGTGGTTTTAAACGATTCTACGTTGAAATCTGGTCCAGAAACGTGTTGTTGACAAATTTGCAGAGCTACAGTAACCCTGCCGCGTCCATTTGAATATTGGGTGTCGGGTCGACTTTCGCGATATTATACTCGATTTCGGGGTTTTCGGGGGCGCTGATTACGAATTTGGCATTTGTTTAGCGTTTAGATGATGCTTAAGCGTACCTATGACGAATTCGCATGCTACCGTACCCCAAGTGCAGAATTTTGGTTCTGCGAGTCCATACGAAGTTAGGGGTGTTGTATGTCGATTCTGGGGTATTCTGGGATGTAGATCACAAATTCGGCATTAGTGTTGCGATTGGGAGTGTCAGGGGGCCACAACAACAGATGAGTCACCGTGCGTAGTAGTTCAAATTTGTGGAGTATACTGCGTCCCCCGGACGACTTGCCTGGTTAAAATATGACAAAACTGTTTCTTTTATTCTAATTTTTAGTTTTTACAGGATTTATTTACGAACTTCTAAACCAGGCAAGTCGTCCGGGGGACGCAGTATACTCCACAAATTTGAACTCCTACGCACGGTGACTCATCTGCTGTTGTGGCCTCCCGACACTCCCAATCGGAAAACTAATGCCGAATTCGTGATCTACATCCCAGAATACCCCAGAATCAACATACAGTCCCGCTCTCAAATAGCTCTTGCCATTGGCAAAATTGTCCCAATGGCTGCCATTGCTGCCAATTGGCCGCCATTGGCAGTATGCTTTATTATTGCGCGCCGCCAACCTTGCCAACGGCGTCGGCGCGGAAAGGGGGGAGGATGGCGGATTAAGTGACCCTCGCGCCCCCGCCACCAACGAGTTGGCGGCCATTGGCAGGCCTGTTTGAGAAGGGGGGGGGGGTGTGGGGGGGGGGGGGGGGGGCGGAGGCGGAAAGTTGGGTGGGGAGTGGACGGACGGGCGATAGACGCTTGTGTGTGCGCGCGCAAGCAAAACAATATGCCCCCCCCCCCCGTTCTAGACATCGGATGAACGACCGAAAAGTTTTCCGCTTCTGGGAGACACCGCGGCTACAGACAGCTAGCACAACTGCACTCCCAACATCAGCAAAATGCAACATTCGGTGGTGAGCGACCGCTACGTACGGCACGACAATAACGATGCGTACACTGAGTAAGATGGATTACTGGGGTGCGTTAGATCCCGCGGCATTCTCCAAATTCTCCTTGATTGCTGTGAGGAAGAGATTGCCCAATCTAGTGTTCGTATTGTTTTGGACTTTTCGCCAGACCCCTTTGAAGTCCTCTTCTCCTTGTGGAGGTTGCAGCGTCAGTGCCGCCTTCTTCCACCACAATACTTTGTCCTTATTTAGGACGTTCTTAGACGAGCCAGAAGGAAACAGCGTCGCGTTGCTATTCAGCTCCTCAGGAGAGAAGATCTTGTGTAGCAGATTCCACGCGAGCAGTTTCCTTTCTCCATGCTGATCGGCGTTTAGGTTTCGCAGCTGCTCCCACGACAGCCACCCACTGTGGAAGAGGCGTGGACTGTGTGGTCCTCCCTGGTGCGCCAGGTTATCCAGTCCACGGTGCCTCATCGAAAGCCCCCTGTGCGACAGAGCCGCCCAAGCTGGTTCTCCTACCAGATTCAGTCGCTGCTGAAGCGCAAGGCCGAGGCCTGGCGATCGTGGAAGCAAAATCGCGCTGACACCGCCTTGCACGCTGTCTATTGCCGCCTAAGACGGCAGTGCAAGAAGGAGATAGCCAAGGCGAGGAAAGTCGAAGTCAGGGACGCGTTTGCCGATTGCGACACTATCTCGCAATTCTGGAGGACCTACCGCCTGCTCAAGAGTGGCAGCCAGAGAGAGCCCATCCTGCTTCCACCAGCAGCAGATGACCAGCCGCCGCCAGCGCCCTCTGAAGTCTGCCAGCGCATCGCAGACTTCTTTCAGTCAGTGTGGAACACTGACGTGGGGGAGCCACCTGACATCCCTGAGGAGGCACCACCAGAAGAGGTCTACCCATCAGTGGCCTGGGTGGAGGACAAGCTCTGGCGTCTGAAGCCTCAGAAGTCAACAGGGGTAGACAACATTCCAGCTGTCGTGCTCAAGAGGACGGCGGACGTGCTGGCCCCCTCCCTCAGCCACCTCTTTCGGAGGTCGCTGAGCTCGGCTACTGTCCCAAGCGAGTGGAAGGACGGTATCGTCTGTCCTATTCCAAAGGTGCGCAACCCCACATCGCCTGGAGGGAGACTTCCGGCCCATCTCCCTATTGCCCATAGTCTCCAAGGTGATGGAGCGCCACGTGCTGGCCCTCCTGCTGCCATACGTCCAGCCACGCTTGCCGGATCTTCAGTTTGGGTTTAGGTCCGGCCGCGGCACCGTAGACTGTCTTGCCTATGTGACGCACAAAGTGGCTAGTCTAGTTGACAGGTATGGCCGTGTAGCGGCGGTCTTCTTTGATATCAAGAAGGCTTTTGACCGTGTAGACCACTCGCTCTTACTGCAGAAACTCCAGTGCGAATTTGGTGTCCCTGCTTTCTTACTCGCTTGGCTCAAGTGCTACTTGTCAAATCGCACGTATTGCGTTAGTTGCAACGGCGAATATTCGTCCCGCAACTGTGTAATTTCAGGCGTCCCACAGGGCAGCGTGTTAGGCCCTGTGTTGTTCCTTTGCTTGGTCAATGATCTACAGAGTGTGCCTTTGTCCCGCGACAGCGAATTGGTAGGATTCGCGGACGATCTGTGCTTCTGAAGCCGATTAGCAGTGATCGCGATTTCGTCTGCTTTCAGGAGGACATAGGCGCTGTGCACGGTGGTGTCTTTGCAAATAATCAGAGTTTTCAGGTTGCCAAGTGCAAGGCTCTGCTCTTTTCCGTCGCCCCTCGGGAGCCAGCAATGCCTTCCCTGTACTTAGAAGGGGTAGAGTTGGAGCGCGTCTCTGAGTATAAGTACCTTGGCGTGATTTTGGACCGGAATTTGTCCTTCGTCTCCCTGTAAAGTCGCTACTACTAAGGCCAAGCGCGCAATCCACGTGTTATGTAGGACCTTTTAGTCACGTTGACACCGTTGCAATAGCAAAGTGAAAGCCTTCATATGGTCTTTCTTCTGTAATAGCGAGCGTTTCGAAGGGTGCACGGCAGCTTGTGAAAAGCATGCCGGAAGTCGGCAAAAGCGTCAGAATCGCCACTTTGGTTTGAAAAAGCGCAAATTTTGGTTTTTTTACTATTCAGGTGGCTAGAGGAGTCCGCAGGCTACTCGACGATATCTCAAACTCCACCCTACGACGTCAGACGAGCGAGTTATTAAGCCCGAAGCGAGCGTGACGTACGCACGCACGTACGCACGCACGCACGCACGCCGAGCTCTTGATAGGGTTCGCTCGGCTGAGGCCGAGCGAAAAAATGGGAGGATGGGAGGGCTCCCAGGACAAGGTCTCTGAGAATCAAACAAACACCCAGAGCCTAACTGGAGTCTCAGCAGACAAGAGAACTCCAGTCTACTGCTTGTTTTCTAGATGTGGGGCAGGGGTAATTGTGGGGCAGGGGAAAAATGGGAGGATGGGAGGGCTCCCAGGACAAGGTCTCTGAGAATCAAACAAACACCCAGAGCCTAACTGGAGTCTCAGCAGACAAGAGAACTCCAGTCTACTGCTTGGTTTTCTAGATGTGGGGCAGGGGTAATTGTGGGGCAGGGGAGCAAGCTTTGTGTAAAAACTGTGGCACCACGTTGGCATCAATGTAAACTTGAGAGCTTGTGCGCGATAATTTGCACTGGATAGTGAAGTGCCGCTAGACATATAGTCGACAATCTGGTGGGGTATCGCCGCAATTGGTCTAGGAATTTGTTCGTGGTACCTGATCCGCAAATGGATCAGAAGATTCGCCGCAGGCACACTTTGCGCTTATAATTGTGGCAACTGATCCATAAATGGATCAGAGATTCGCCGCAGGCACACAGTGCAATAGAAGCGCTAAATGGGACGACGCCCTATTGGAAATGGTATAAATGGGACGACGCCCTATTGAAAAGGGTATAAATGGGACGACGCCTTATTGAAAAGTGCATAAATGGGACGACGCCCTATTCTTTTGGGCTTAGGGCCCGATGCATCCGCACGAAGATATTTTGAAACTTAAGCTGCTTGAAATTGTCTAAATTTTGAAATTTTAACAAAAACTTTGAAAATATACCTAAATTCTTTAATTATAAAATGTAGAACTATTTGCTAAATACTTGGCAGACTATGCCAGACACAACCATGCAAAGACAATTTGAAATTTAAGCTGTTTGAAATTGTCGTAGTTTTGGAATTTTGACAAAAACCTTGAAAATATCCCAATATTCGTTAATTATGGAATCTAGAACGACTTGCTAAATACTTGGCAGCCTATGCCCGACACAACTATGTAATGAAAATGTGAAATTAAAGCCGTTTGAAATTGTCGAAATTTGGGAATTTTGACAATACCCTACAAAATATCCCTAATTTCGCTAATTATAAAATCTAAAACTATTTGATAAATACTTGGCAGACTATGCTCGACACATCCTAAAAAAGAAATTTTGAAATTTAAGCTGTTTGAAAATTGTCGCAATTTGGGAATTTTGAAAATACCCTCGAAAATATCCCTAATTACGCTAATTATAAAATCTGAAACTATTTGCTAAATACTTGGCAGACTATGCTCGACACATCCGTGCAAAGAAATTTTGAAATTTAAGCTGTTTGAAATTGTCGAAATTTGGGGATTTTAACAAAACCCTTAAAAATATCCTAAATTTCGTTAATTATAATCGCTGAAACGATTTGCTAAATACTTGGCAGACTATGCTCGATACATCGGTGCAAAGAAGTTTTGAAATTTAAGCTGTTTGAATTTGTCGAAATTTGGGAATTTTGACAAAAACCTTGAAAATATTCCTAATTTCGTGAATTCCAAAATCCGAAACTATGTCACAAATTCATCGTATTTTATGCCCTTGCCATTTCAGCAAAAACTTCGTCGATACGACTTGTAAATAAAAGTGTCATTTTTGACAATTTCATATTTTAATTGTAAATATCTCGAAATAGCGAAATTAGCAACAGAAACGGACAACGGCACGTTACTCAGCGCATTTGACTCCATCGGATGGCACTAACCGTTATGTTTAGTTGTTCCGGACTTACACACACACACACACACACACACACACACACACACACACACAAACGAACAGACATTAGCGTCCGTATATATACTCGCCGCCCTGGGGGGCGGCGAAAAAATGGGAGGATGGGAGGGCTCCCAGGACAAGGTCTCTGAGAATCAAACAAACACCCAGAGCCTAGCTGGAGTCTCAGCAGACAAGAGAACTCCAGTGTACTGCTTGTTTTCTAGATGTGGGGCAGGGGTAATTGTGGGGCAGGGGAACAAGCTGTGTGTGTAAAAAGTTCAACCTATACTTTGTGTCTGTTAAATGTTGGTGAACAGTATAGTGAACTTTGTACACGTCGTTAGCCGCATCTGGAGAAAGTGTCTTGAGAACTTGTACCTTAATGCCAAGTGCAGCTATCCCCACGATACGGTTGTCTGTACAGCTGATCTGAAGCTCTAGTGGTATCGCCGCGTTCGCTATATGTTATCGGCATGATACGACGCCGTTTATCTGATGTTTCCTATTGTACCTGTGTGAAAACGCCACATCCAACAAAAAACTTGCCAAAAGTTTGGTGCGAGCGAATTCCTGTGTTCAACGTACGCATTTCTCTTTCGGAGTGCACATTCATCGTTATCATCAATAAACAGCTGTTCTGGCCATTAGACAAAAATCTCGATTTTGACATTTATTTAAAATTTTAATTCAAATATCTCGAAATTGGAATTTATTGAAAATGTAAACCTATGTCACAAATTCTTATTGGCATACGGCCTTACCATTTCCGCGTTCAAATTCGTAAAAAAACGACGTTCTATTTTTGTTGATTTATGGAATTTTGAAAAACTAATCACGTATTTCTGTTAAATTCCATATTTGCAAAAAATTTCTCTTGCATTACAAATTATCCGCAGTCCATGCTCCTTCCATTTCTGAAGAAATTTCGCCGCTATATCATCAGGTGAAAAAGTCGATTTTCGACATTTTCATATTTGGATTGAAAATATCTCGAAATTGCAATTTTAAAAAACTGCAAAACTATGTCACAAATCCTTATTGGCATACGACCTTTCCATTTATGCATTCACATTCGTCATTAAATGACTTTGTATTTTAGTCAATTTATGCAATTTTGACAAATAATCGCGTATTTCTATTAAATTCCACATTTGCAAAAAATTTCTTTTGTGGTACAAATTATCCGCGGTCCATGCTCCTTCCATTTCTGAAGAAATTTCGCGGCTAGCGCATCAGACGGAAAAGTCGATTTTCGACATTTTCGAATTTTAATTGCGAATATCTCGAAAATGCGAAATTAGCAACACAAACGGATACCGGATCCGTACTCAGCGACCTCGACTCTACTTGACCACATATGTCACCTATTTTACTTCGGTGCCACGGACGGACGGACGGACACACAGACAGACAGACAGACAGACATTGTCATCCGTATATATACACCTCGCCGCGCTGAGGCGCGGCGAAACAAGCTGTGTGTGTAAAAAGTTCAACCTATACTTCGTGTCTGTCAAATTTTGGTGAACAGCATATTGAACTTTGTACACATCGTTAGCCGCATCTGGAGAAGGTGTCTTGAGAATGTGCACCTTAATACCAAGTGCAGCTATCCCCACGATACGGTTGTCTGTACAGCTGATCTGAAGCTCAGTGATATCGCCGCGTTCGCTATATGTTATCGGCACGATACGACGCCGTTTATCTGATGTTCCCTACCTGTGTGAAAACGTCACATCCAACAAAAAAACTTGCCAAAAGTTTGTTGCGAGCGAATTCTTGTTTTCAGCGTACGCATTTCTGTTTCCGAGTGCACATTCATCAATAAACAGCTGTTCTGGCCATCTGACGAAAATCTACATTTTGAAATTTTCTTAAATTTTAATTCTAAATATCTCGAAATTGGAATTCATTAAAACTGTAAAACTATGTCACAAATTCTTATTGGCATACGGCCTTACCATTTCTGCGTTCAAATTCGTCAAAAAACGACGTTCTATTTTGTTGATTTATGGAATTTTAAAAAATAATCACATATTTCTATTAAATTCCACATTTGCAAAAAATTTCTCTTGTGTTACAAATTATCCGCAGTCTATACTCTTTCCATTTCTGAAGAAATTTCGCCGCTATATCATCAGACGAAAATGTCGATTTTTACATTTCTTAATTTTAATTCAAAATATCTCGAAATTGCAATTTATTAAAACTGTAAAACTACATCACAAATTCTTATTGACATACGGCCTTACTATTTCTGCATTCACATTCGTCAATAAATGACGTTTTATTTTTGTCAATTTATGGAATTCGGACAAATAATCGCGTATTTCTGTCAAATTTCATATTTGCAAAAATTTTGTTTTGTGTTACAAATTATCCTCTGCCTATGCCCTTTCCATTTCTGAAGAAATTTTAGTTCTAGCTCATCAGACGAAAAAGTCGATTTTTGACATTTTCGAATTTTAATTGCGAATAACTCGAAAATGAGAAATTAGCAACAGAAACGGACATCGGATCCCTACTCAGCGACCTCGAGTCTACTTGACCACATACATATGTCACACATTTTACTTCGGTGCCACGGACGGACACACACACGGACAGACAGACAGACAGACAGACATTGTCATCCGTTTTTTGTATACACCTCGCCGCGCTGAGGCGCGGCGAAAAAATGGGAGGATGGGAGGGCTCCCAGGACAAGGTCTCTGAGAATCAAACAAATGCCCAGATCCTTCCTGGAGTCTCAGCAGACGAGAGAACTCCAGTCTACGGCTTGATTTCTAGATGTGGGGCATGGGTAAATGTGGGGTAGGGGAACAAGTCTCTTTTAAAAAGCGGAGTGATTTTGAGCTTTGACTTTTTACTGAGATTGTAGCAAGGCCCTTTCCGGTTTCGTGCAGCGTCTTTGACTCTCCTCGCGACTACACTTTTTGGAGTGGTCTTGCTACGCAACATTGGTATCGCTCGGGTTTAATTCTTTACACCAAGAAAATCATCTTTTCAGACTAAATTTAAAAAAAAGACACTGGAATCTAACGCAAAACTACAGGTTAATTGTGAGCATGATTTGATGCTGGCTTGCAGTGAGCTCTTCAGCAGTTGCTTCAGAGTTTGTCAATGGAAGTCACTAAGAGATGGCAAACGCCTAGCGTTCGAAACAACGAATGGCTAAGCAACACAGCGGCTTGCATTTGCATAGAAGACGTTTCACCAACGACGCTAGTCCAACTGGTCCAACTGGCCTTTCTTTGATATGACCATAAACAATTCCATTAGTTGTTATGCCTGCTTAGTTTGAGTACCAACCAACAACCCGCCACGTACCAGTGTTAGCAGTTCCTCTCCGGGAAACACCCTCCATGGCACCCAGCGGGCGGAAGTATTGGGTGCATCCCATTTTGACCCGACGCAGAGAATTCAGTGAATTCTTCCATCTATACCCACAGTGGAGGAAGTTCCCAGACAAATTCTTCCAGAACGTTCGAATGTCTGTCACTAAGTTCGACGAACTTGTCAGAAAAGTGGCTCCGCTGCTGCAGAAACGTAGCATTCGCACACCAATCTCGACGGAGGAGCGTGTGGCCATGGTTATTCGGTACCTATACGCCTTTTCGGACTACGCCTTGCGTACCTACCTACACTTTCTAACCAAGTTCCATGTCCCGCTTTGTTCAGCTACATATCTTTCTTCTGGAATGTCGCAAAAGGACATCTGCTCTGCATACTATATAGGCCGATCAACCTTCTGCCGTATTGTAAACTAGCCGTTCCTTCCTGTTGCAGAAGAATTTCTGTGATCTGAATAGCATGGAATGTAGTCGTCAATGGCCGTAATGTCCTGTTGCATGATCTGTCCTGTTCAAGGTGTGTCCGTTGCAAGGTCTGTCCTGTTGTGAGCCAATGGCGCTGGTGTCCTGTTCATTGTCAAGGTCTGACCTGTTGCAAGATTTGTCCTGTTGAAGGGTCTGTCCTATTGCAGGGTCTGTCCTGTTGCAAGGTCTGTCCTGTTGCAAGATCTGTCCTGTTGCAAGATCTGTCCTGTTGCAAGATCTGTCCTGTTGCAAGATCTGTACTGTTGCAAGATCTGTCCTGTTGCAAGATCTGTCCTGTTGCAAGATCTGTCCTGTTGCAAGATCTGTCCTGTTGCAAGATCTGTCCTGTTGCAAGATCTGTCCTGTTGCAAGATCTGTCGTGTTGCAAGATCTGTCCTGTTGCAAGATCTGTCCTGTTGCAAGATCTGTCCTGTTGCAAGATCTGTCCTGTTGCAAGATCTGTCCTGTTGCAAGATCTGTCCTGTTGCAAGATCTGTACTGTTGCAAGATCTGTCCTGTTGCAAGATCTGTCCTGTTGCAAGATCTGTCCTGTTGCAAGATCTGTCCTGTTGCAAGATCTGTCCTGTTGCAAGATCTGTCCTGTTGCAAGATCTGTCCTGTTGCAAGATCTGTACTGTTGCAAGATCTGTCCTGTTGCAAGATCTGTCCTGTTGCAAGATCTGTCCTGTTGCAAGATCTGTCCTGTTGCAAGATCTGTCCTGTTGCAAGATCTGTCGTGTTGCAAGATCTGTCCTGTTGCAAGATCTGTACTGTTGCAAGATCTGTCCTGTTGCAAGATCTGTACTGTTGCAAGATCTGTCCTGTTGCAAGATCTGTCCTGTTGCAAGATCTGTCCTGTTGCAAGATCTGTCCTGTTGCAAGATCTGTCCTGTTGCAAGATCTGTCCTGCTGCAAGATCTGTCCTGCTGCAAGATTTGTCCTGTTGCAAGATCTGTCCTGTTGCAAGATTTGTCCTGTTGCAAAATGTGTCCTGTTGCAAGATCTGTCCTGTTGCAAGATTTGTCCTGTTGCAAGATCTGTCCTGCTGCAAGATCTGTCCTGTTGCAAGATCTGTCCTGTTGCAAGATCTGTCCTGTTGCAAGATTTGTCCTGTTGCATAGTCTGTCCTGTTGTAAGATCTGTCCTGTTGCAAGATCTGTCCTGTTGCAAGATCTGTACTGTTGCAAGATCTGTCCTGTTGCAAGATCTGTCCTGTTGCAAGATCTGTCCTGTTGAAAGATCTGTCCTGTTGCAAGATCTGTCCTGTTGCAAGATCTGTCCTGTTGCAAGATCTGTCCTGTTGCAAGATCTGTCCTGCTGCAAGATCTGTCCTGCTGCAAGATTTGTCCTGTTGCAAGATCTGTCCTGTCCTGTTGCAAAATGTGTCCTGTTGCAAGATCTGTCCTGTTGCAAGATTTGTCCTGTTGCAAGATCTGTCCTGCTGCAAGATCTGTCCTGTTGCAAGATCTGTCCTGTTGCAAGATCTGTCCTGTTGCAAGATCTGTCCTGTTGCAAGATCTGTCCTGTTGCAAGATCTGTACTGTTGCAAGATCTGTCCTGTTGCAAGATCTGTCCTGTTGCAAGATCTGTCCTGTTGCAAGATCTGTCCTGTTGCAAGATCTGTCCTGTTGCAAGATCTGTCCTGTTGCAAGATCTGTCCTGTTGCAAGATCTGTCCTGTTGCAAGATCTGTACTGTTGCAAGATCTGTCCTGTTGCAAGATCTGTACTGTTGCAAGATCTGTCCTGTTGCAAGATCTGTCCTGTTGCAAGATCTGTCCTGTTGCAAGATCTGTCCTGTTGCAAGATCTGTCCTGTTGCAAGATCTGTCCTGTTGCAAGATCTGTCCTGCTGCAAGATCTGTCCTGCTGCAAGATTTGTCCTGTTGCAAGATCTGTCCTGTTGCAAGATTTGTCCTGTTGCAAAATGTGTCCTGTTGCAAGATCTGTCCTGTTGCAAGATTTGTCCTGTTGCAAGATCTGTCCTGCTGCAAGATCTGTCCTGTTGCAAGATCTGTCCTGTTGCAAGATCTGTCCTGTTGCAAGATTTGTCCTGTTGCATAGTCTGTCCTGTTGTAAGATCTGTCCTGTTGCAAGATCTGTCCTGTTGCAAGATCTGTCCTGTTGCAAGATCTGTCGTGTTGCAAGATCTGTTCTGTTGCAAGATCTGTACTGTTGCAAGATCTGTCCTGTTGCAAGATCTGTACTGTTGCAAGATCTGTCCTGTTGCAAGATCTGTCCTGTTGCAAGATCTGTCCTGTTGCAAGATCTGTCCTGTTGCAAGATCTGTCCTGTTGCAAGATCTGTCCTGTTGCAAGATCTGTCCTGCTGCAAGATCTGTCCTGCTGCAAGATTTGTCCTGTTGCAAGATCTGTCCTGTTGCAAGATCTGTCCTGTTGCAAAATGTGTCCTGTTGCAAGATCTGTCCTGTTGCAAGATTTGTCCTGTTGCAAGATCTGTCCTGCTGCAAGATCTGTCCTGTTGCAAGATCTGTCCTGTTGCAAGATCTGTCCTGTTGCAAGATCTGTCCTGTTGCAAGATCTGTCGTGTTGTAAGATCTGTCCTGTTGCAGGGTCTGTCCTGTTGCAAGATCTGTCCTGCTGCAAGATTTGTCCTGTTGCAAGATCTGCCCTGTTGCAAGATTTGTCCTGTTGCAAAATTTGTCCTGTTGCAAGATCTGTCCTGCTGCAAGATCTGTCCTGTTGCATGATTTGTCCTGTTGCAAGATTTGTCCTGTTGCATAGTCTGTCCTGTTGCAGAAGGTCTGCCCTGTTGCGAGTCAACGGCGCTGGTCGCCTCGCGCGGCCATCCTGTTGCAACGTCTGTACTGTTGCAGAAAGTCTGTCCTGTTGCAGAAAGTCTGTCCTGTTGCAGAAAGTCTGTCCTGTTGCAAGCCAACAGCGCTGACTGCCTCGCGACGCGATCGTACAAAGCGCCGCGCAAAACAAATGATAGAGAGCTGGCAGATTTTCCGGTTGCAAGATCTGTCCTGTTGCAAAATCTGTCCTGTTGCAAAGGTTTGTGCTGTTGCGAGCCAACGGCGCTGGTCGCCTCGCGCGACGATCCTGTTGCAACGTCTGTACTGTTGCAGCATTTGTCCTGTTGAGAAAGTCTGTCCTGTTGCAAGCCAATGGCGCTGACTGCCTCGCGAACGCGCCGTACAAAGCGGCGCGCAAAACAAATGATAGAGACCGGGCAGATTGTCCTGTTGCAAGATCTGTCCTGTTGCAAGCGAAATAGTCGCTGAAGCGGCTAGAATTGCCTGCGCCAGCATTGTCGTACTGCTTGGCTCTGTTTCAACGCTTAGTTTAGCGAAATAGTCGCTCAAGCGGCTAGAATTGCCTGCGCGAGCGTTGCCGTACTGTTCAATGCCTGCGCGAGCATTGCCGTTGCATTGCCTGGATTGCATTGCACATTGCAAGCCTCTCTGTTGTACCGCGCGCTGCCGCACTGTTCGCTTTTGCAAGGCTCTGCTACGGTGCATTGCCGACTACTGTTCAGGCGATGCCTGCGTTGAAGGCAGGCAGCAACAGGCGGCGCTGGCCGTGCAGCGATTGATTGCCGCCGCTGGCGTCCCGCTGGCGTCTAGGCGCGCGCGTGCTGAAGCGTCGCGTGGCGAAGTGCTAGGGAGGCAAGCGCATGCTGAAGCGTCGCGTGGCGAAGTGCTAGGGAGGCAAGCGCATGCTGAAGCGTCGCGTGGCGAAGTGCTAGCGAGGCAAGCGTCTACAGACAGACAGACACTACACCTAGCTGGCATAGTAATGTAGAAGATGAAGTCTGCGGTGCCATCTGGGCTACACTGGGTGAAGAGTTTGTCCATGTGCCAGACACTGCGGACCAGTGGGTAGCAGTCGCAGAAAAGTTTGCTGAGCGCTGGAACTTTCCAAACTGCGTTGGGGCGCTTGATGGGAAACATATCAGAATCCAGGCGCCAATCAACTCTGGATCGATGTACCACAATTACAAGGGGTACTTCAGCACTGTTCTGCTTGCTAAGTGCGATGCAAACTATTGTTTCACCTACGTCGACGTTGGTGCATATGGGTCAGAAGGAGACAGCGGGGTATTCCGTTCTTCAACGTTTGGCGTGAAGCTGCTGCAAGACAAGCTTTGTCTGCCTGAACATGCCCCTCTGCAACCTGGGTCGTCTGAACAGCGTCTGCCATTTGTTGTTGTTGGAGATGAAGCTTTTCCTCTGCTACCCAATCTGCTGTGCCCATACTCCTCAAGGTGCGCTCGTGGGTTCAACCACAAGGAAAGGATCTTCAACTACCGTTTGTCACGCGCCAGGCGGATCATCGAAAACGCGTTTGGGATTCGTTTGGGACAGACGTACCTGCTTCCACCGCCACGACGCCTTCCTCTGGGTCTGTTTCGCATTGGCCTTCACTAGAGCATGAACGTGCTCACGTCCCTGCATCGAGGCGAGACCTGGTAAACGTATTGGTCTGGGACAGGGTTAAAGGAGTGGCAGGGGTAAGGGGGGAGGGGGGGGGCAGGGTTAAAGGAGGGGCAGCAGCAGGGGAGGGGGGGAACAGGGTTAAAGGAGGGGCAGGGGTAAAGAGGGGGGGCAGGGGTAAAGGAGGGGCAGGGGCAGGGGGAGGGGGGGGGGGGGCAGGGTTAAAGTAGGGGTAGGGGTAAGGGGGGGGGGGGGGGGGCAGGGGTAAAGGAGGGGCAGGGGTAAGTAGCATACCCAGTAGCTAAGTTACATAGTGGAGCATACCCAGTCCCACTCCTAGCCTGTTGAACAACTGCTGAGCGTGGAATGGTACCACTCTACCGATCGTGAAGTCATTGCGCCGGTGATACTTGCCCCCACGAATCAATGCCACCAAGTTGAAGTATTTGTCACATTCTTGCTCGAGAGTCTGTAGTGAAGAAAGTGGCAAGAGATGGCTCAGCCCATAGATTCATACTCACCTTAAGTGCATCTGGCGTAGTGTCGTTTTGAGCAATTGTTACAGTAATCCTCCGCAGATACAGGCCAGTTTGGTAGAAGAAGCAAAGCTCTGCCATTGCAACTCGCGCTTCTTCCTTTGGTTTCTCCATAATAAATGGTACCACCCTGTGCGCCACTTCAGTGAATTTATTGCTTAAAGTGTGGACGTCGCAGCCAACTAGCCTGCAAAGATGCACGTGTTAGCGCTGGGCGGTAGCTATATGCAGAATTCAAATAAGGAGTTAGGGGGTTAAGTGTACCGTGGCATTTCCCCGTTCTGCATCTTCTTCGCCACTTTGCCACAGCCGATGTCCTCAACGCTTGGCAGAGGGCGTCATAGGGTGTGTCCACGCCGATTTCCTCTTTCACAAATGAAGACAAGCCGTCCAGCCAGTTCACCCAAGCTAAATATGTATGTACGTAGGTTCAAGTGCAACAGTCACTACTAGTCACATCGGTTAGGTAGATATTCGGCAAGTTCAAGCTGTTGCCAAGGGCTGACCTGTCAGGCTAACGTGGAGTGAGCAAAGTTCGATAGAGTTTGAGAGGCTGCTGATGTGCGGTGTCGCTATCTGTCGAATTTGCAAGTCTAGACTTGGTTTCTGACTCGCTTTTCGCCAGATTTGCACAGCTGCTTCCGGCAAGCTTTTAGCCTCTTAGAGTACTCGCGCTCAAATCTTTTGAAGTCCTGCAGACGAGTTTCGTGGTTCAGAGGCGGAATTTCGTCTTTCCTGGTGCCAATTTTCACGTGTCATCGACTACATCTTTGTCTTTCTTGAGTGTGGCGTGACAGAAGCTGGAGAAGCAAGTTGCTGAATTCGACAGCTCTCCACAGTAGGACGCTAGACACTTCTGGTCACCTGTTAAGATAAACACAGTGAAGCTCCAGCTTTGGTTATTATGACAAACTTATAGAAAATATCCAACTACCAGAAAATATGGCGAATTTGAATTGGATGGCTGCCTCTCCACCATTGGCATACGGTATTTGGACTTTCTTTCCTTCGACTGCGCGAACCTCTTTTTCTAACGCGGCACAGTAGTTCTTACAGGCGCCAAAGCTCTCTGCAGTTTCAGCGCCGAAACAAAGCAAGTTCAGGTAAGGAGCAATGTACACCGTGCGCACTGTAGTGGCCAGTGGCGCGCGCGGCCTCTCTGCGCAACGCCGCATGGAGAAGGGAAGGGAAAGGTGGAGTGGAAGGCGCGCGCCGCCGACCAATCAGCGAAGAGCCCCCCTTGGCCCCTGCGATCCGTTTGGATCCATTCGGATCGGATCGGATCCGTTTGGATCGGTTGTGGTACGGTTCTTCTGGTTTGTACTGTATATACGGATGACAATGTGTGTGTGTGTATGTGTCTGTGTGTGTTTCCGTCGCACCGAAGTAATTTCAGTGACATATGTGGTCAAGTAGAGTCGATGTCGCTGAGTACGGATCCGATGTCCGTTTCTGTTGCTAATTTCGCATTTTCGAGATATTCGCAATTAAAATCCAAAAATGTCGAAAATCGACTTTTTCGTCTGATGCGCTAGCCGCGAAATTTCTTCAGAAATGGAAAGAGTATAGGCCGTGGACAATTTGTAACACAAAAGAATTTTTTTGCAAATGTGGAATTTAATAGAAATACGCGATTATTTGTCAAAATTGCATAAATTGACTAAAATACAACGTCAATTATTGACGAATGTGAATGCAGAAATGGAAAGGTCGTATGCCAATAAGGATTTGTGACATAGTTTTGCAGTTTTTAAAAATTGCAATTTCGAGATATTTTCAATCAAAATATGGAAATGTCGAAAATCGACTTTTTCACCTAATGATATAGCGGCGAAATTTCTTCAGAAATGGAAAGAGTATAGACTGTGGATAATTTGTAGCGCAAGAGAAATTTTTTGCAAATATGGAATTTAATAGAAATACGTGGTTTTTCAAAATTCCGTAAATCAACAAAATAGAACGTCGTTTTTGACGAATTTGAACGCAGAAATGGTAAGGCCGTATGCCAATAAGAATTTGTGACATAGTTTTGCGTCAAGGAAGCGTGGTTGGAACCAGTCGACGACGATTGCCTGAGGCCGCTGGGGCCTCGGGACACGAGGACTGCTCTGAAGATGATGACGTTGTGCTGTCGACGTTTAGCAACTGAGGTACAAGGTATACTGGGCCCAAAGCGAGACTGGGAAAGCATGGAGAATAACCATAACTGTCTGTAGTAGTGCCGTTTCTTAGGGAGTATAATATTATAGGCTGCGATAAAAGAGGTACACATAGTGTCATTCCTGATTGCGTATAATATTATTGAGGAAACTTAGGCGCGAATGAAATCCCTACATACAACTCCTTTTCTGAGAGCATATAATATTATAACCACGTCGTGAACCAGTGGAAGTTGCACTTGCGTTTGCGACTCGGGACAATTATGATGATCGGTAAGGTATGACATTCGCTTGAAACAAGCTGTGAAAACTTATTCCAGTTTGTTCTCCTGTGCTTTCCTGGTCGTTGATGTGTTTGATAACTCGCTTTGCATTCATCTGAAATGACGTGTCACAGTGTGCATCACCTCCATTGTTTGAACGAAATTGAAACTGTTCTATACATTGTGTTGTTACCTGATGGGGGAAGTTAGTCGCGCAGAGAGCGTGTCACGGTGCTGTACATTCTTATGAATTGGTGAGGAAAATTCAACTTTGCTGGAAGACGTTGTCTAACGCTGCATTCCATTACAATCACAAAATCAGGCGCTCTCTAGTAGTGCAAAGAACATTACTGCAGAGAGGCCAAACTACAGAAACACGAAGGAGGCAGATACGATCCTGCTTGAATACGTCGAATTCTGGAATTCTAGGCACTCTGCAGAAGTACTGGCAGCAAAAATTTGCCAGGTCCCAAAGTCTCATTTTCAATGCTCACTTGTTCAATACAGACTTGGTTTCTGACTCGCTTTTCGCCAGATTTGCACAGCTGCTTCCGGCAAGCTTTTAGCCTCTTAGAGTACTCGCGCTCAAATCTTTTGAAGTCCTGCAGACGAGTTTCGTGGTTCAGAGGCGGAATTTCGTCTTTCCTCGTGCCAATTTTCACGTGCAGTCGTCTAGTGTCATCGACTACATCTTTGTCTTTCTTGAGTGTGGCGCGACAGAAGCTGGAGAAGCAAGTTGCTGAATTCGACAGCTCTCCACAGTAAGACAGTAGACACCATAGCCAGGACCATGGAGATCTACGAGCGGCGGCGGCGCTATCGCAGCTTTCCCATCGACGCGCAGACGTTCACGTACTACCACGGCTGGCTGGAATTCGGCTGGAAGAACTGGACTGCGAGGTGTCAATGCTACCGATCCCTACTGCCCGAGACGACCGACGACGACGCCGCCCCTGCCTGCTGGTGGTGGGACGTCATCAGCGCTGAAACAAGCGGAGGACAAATGTCAGTCGACCTACGTAGCGAACAGAAAACTGAGGCATTCACATAGTAATATGGATCAGAAGATTCGCCGCCGCCGCATCTGTCGCTTCGCCACCTATACTACACCCTCCAAATGGACGTTTCTGAGAATAAGCCATTGACGATTATTTATAGGAACAACGATTCTTGGGAGCTTCGCGTCAGGTTTTCATTCTGCAAGCGGTTCTGATCTACTTAATTTGACAGAAATGTTCAAAATTTGACAGAAATGTTCAAAATTTCGTAAATTGCCAAAATTTCTGTTGATTGATGAATGCGAACGTAGAATAGAAAGGGCGTATGCCAAGAGGAATTCCTGATAAAGAACGACCGCACCCAAACTTTTGATAAGGTGTTTTGTTGGATGCGAAGAAGAGGGACGGCCTTATGGCAGTGGCAGACATTAAATAAACCGACGTCTGCAACCGACTGCAAACCCAAATTTCCAGCAACCTAAAATAAAACGTTTGGTTCGGCGTTGCCACTTTGTGAACACAACCTACTGCAAACACGCAGTTTGGCAAAATTTGCGGCAACGAGACGTTTGTCTCGATAGTCCAAGTCGCAATCACACAACCAACTTTGGACTTTGAAAATTAGTTCGAACATTTGGTTGGCGCAGCCGCAAACGTCCGACTTTGTAAATTTGCCCGACCGGCAATTAGACGCGCAGCCAAGTTTTGTTCGCGGCGCGGCCGCAGACGGCGCAAAGTGTCGTTGAGAAGCGACAATCGTTTGTTCAATGCGCGAGGTCCAAACTCTGTGCGCAAAGACTCTGCCGAAACTGGCGTCTCGCGCGCGACGAATTTTACTCGGCGGCCGGCGCAAAACTTTGCCGCGCGCGCACCCTTCTCCCGGCCGGCCGAAAATTGTCATCGACTTTGGACAAATGCAAAATGCAATTCCCTGCGCACATGATTAGTCTAAAGATTTGCCGATTGCGCTAAAATCTGTATTGCTAATTTGAGCATAAGGCAAAATTTACCCCGTAATTTTACGACGCGGCGTTCGCGATTTACCATTGATTTCACGAAAGATCGAATTTTGTGAAAGACAGTCGCCGCGCGAATTTTCTCGGCGCAAGTCCTTCTCCCCTAATCTGCGCCCTACGCCTCGTCTACCACCGTCCGTCGGAAATCTCTCGTCTGCGGCGCGACTCTTATAAGACCACACGCGGCAATCGCTTACGCCAAATTTAGCCAACAAACGTACGCGTAGTCGAGCCTTGCGTACGCAGGCAAATTCCAAACTTCGTGTGTACGTTATCGCCTGCCCTGCCTGATGTCGCGTCCCCTAACGGTTCGGAATGCACTGAACTTCTCGCGCGTATACGCAGCCGCAGTCTTACGCAGTTCAATGCGCCGACTTTAGTTTGGCAGTTGACTCTACAACTAGGAGTTGGCGGCACTTCTGTTCGCGCAGCAAAACTGCACGCACGTTAGGTGGCGCTCGCGATTGGCGCTCCTCCAAGCGGCTCGAGGGAACGCAGATGCAATTGCGCACGTCTATCTGGCCTGTACATTGCGGGTGCTCCGAAAGGCTTTGGCACGCATTTTTAAACTGCACTGAGCGCAATATTATTGCGTGAGGTTAGATGTACATATGTACATATACCACATACAACGGGGCGGACGAATATAACTCATTGCCGATCCATTGTCGCCTTATTCATACATACAGGCAGACCAGTTTTGCATACGGTCAAGAGCCAATACACTTTATCCCATACATTCATACCTTGCAGAAGCTATGCATGGTGCAAAATCTGTAAAACTCACCAAGTATGGGTTGCCTTGTTGACATGGGGAGCCAGGCGATCGACGTGACGACGCGACCGCAACTTGTGCCCATCCAGTAGAGACTTCGTTTCCACCACTCGATCTCCAGAAGGACAGGTAGGCGCAACCACAAACATTCTATTGCCGACTTAGTGGAACTGTCTCTTAACTGACTTTTGGCGCGCGGACTGAAAGGATGAGAAGGGTGGGAGCGGAGGAACGAATCGGTGGCAACGCGCACCAGCAAAAAGTGGAATGGCGCGGCACGCGCGACGCGCGCAGAAGTTTTTCTGAGATCGGAGCAGTGCTCTATTTTCAGTGAAAGTTCGTCTCGCCGAAAAAATGCCTGCGTTTGTCGCGCTCCTCCAACAATCCCTGGCCGATTCGTGCTACATTCTCGCTCTGTCTCCTCCCCTATTCCTCTTCTTTTGAGTGAAACTCTCTCGCGTAATGACCTGCTCCAATTTTGCCATTCGTTGCTCGGTTAATGGGTCGCTCTAAAAACGCCCACCCTCCCCTATAAATGGCAGTGTAAGTCAGACTACAAAGATTTTTCGTGACTCCATCTTCTGTCTGCCTTTGTATGGCTTGTGTCGCAAGCCTCCCCCTCTGTGCACTCGTTCATTAGGCGTTCTTATAGAATTTTGCGAGTCCCTCCTTTGTGCGTCCTTGCGCTGAGTTTTGCATCTCACGCGAAAAACTGATTGCGGGCCCCGCGATTCCGTCCTTGCATGCGATGTTCTGTGATAGTTTGCCCTCTCGAGTCCAACTACTGTAGGGTTTACGCGTTTCACGTTTTGATTTGAACAAACCTACTGTTGAGTCCTATCTTTCCTGATGGTGAGCTGAGTTCTAATTTTCATAGAATAAAGATGAATGTTTCAGTTTCGTCACGTCAGGTGGTGCTAACCCTTCAACTCCCGTCACAGCGAGACAGGTGCATTTGTTTTTCCAGTATCACAAATAAACCCTTAATCAGTATCATTGTCTGTAAAGTTTTGGATACTATGTCATTGCACAAAGTTTAACAGAAATCTGTTTCAAGAATATACAAGTGAGTAAGATTGCAAAAGAATTGTCTGCTCAGCATATTTGAGTTAACTCTACCAAACCTCTACAAATTGTGCCAATTCAGGGTGTGGATTGAGTTCCAGCCAAGTCTACCTCTGTACCAGTCAAGTCTGCTGTTAGCCTGACTGTGCTGTGCACTGAACACTCTACACACTCTTCACTGCTGGATCTGGTTGGAGTGCAGCAACTTTGCTGAAGCCAGAGAGGGAAAAGTCAGGTGCACTTGGGACTCCAACTTTGGATCAACAGAAATCAGGTGTGGTGGTGCACAATAAGAAAAGGTTGAGTTGTTTACTTGGCTGTCTGATATTGCCAGAGCAATATTGGCTTCAACTTAAGGTGTGTCATGTCTGCCATGTTGTCAACATGCAGACATACTGAATTAAACCACATATAATCATGCTAGACATCATTGTTGTTTTATGAGTAGTGTATCACTCAAATGTTACATGCAGACAAGCAGAATTGAACCACCTGCCATTATGCTAGCCAGCTACACTGTTGTGTTTGTATCCTATCACTCCAGTGTACATCTTAATGTATAGGTGATACAATGACATACCAATGTACACACAGTCTTCTGTTCATATGCATACTTCTGTCACTGGCAAAGGATTTTACAATCATAAATAGTAATGAGACATGGGATTGTGCCCCTCTGTGTCATCTTGCAGTGTTCTTTGAAGCAGTATCATTGTTTCCTTTACCATTAGTATCGAAAGTGCAAACTGAAAACCAACAACTAAGTGGTTAATAGAAAAATAATTTGTAAAAATGGCACTCTGACAAATTTGAAACAACATTACAAACTAACTAATTTAAAACAACAGAACAAACTAACTCACTAACTAACTAACTAATGTAACTAACATTTCAAAAATGTTGTTTCAAACCTAAACAGAGTTTTCGGGACAAGACCTAATGTTCTGTAGACACCGAAGGGGTTTGCAATGGTATCTGCTAGTGGTCTTGCAGGGAACGTTTAAGACTATATTGTGGTTTGTCTATTTAAAGCTTGAAAATAGTTCCTGTTTGTTGTTTTCATTGCTTTGTAAAAGTTGAATACTGCAAGGTGGCCAAACATTCACATAAATGTTTAGAAACTGAACCCTTTGCCAGTGTTGATACAATTGTGATATTCGGTGATAATACATACAAAAGTACAGTACTTGACCAAATTGAATTTTATGTTTTCAAACAATTCTGAGTTTTCCCAATTTAGCAGTATGAGTGATAGTGAGCAGAGCTCCTCAGGTCATAGTGACAGTTTAATGGATGACGAACCAACCACAAGTCAGCACCCAATAATGAAGGCAAAGTTCACAAGGAATCACTTTAATCAGAAATTCCGCACAAGATACTTGACTATGCAACTCAGTTTTGATAATTATGAGAATGCATCAGTTGAGGATATTGACCGTGACATGCAACGTGAATTTCAAGAGGTTCTCAGAAAGGTACGTCTTATGTGCGATCCCGAACTGTCTTACATGGGAGCAAGCTTCTATTCGGACTCACTTCTGAATGGTAATGTCCTCCAACCCTTGTGCAATTGTGTTCATTTGTAACTAATTTTTTCTGCATTTGCAGGATGCATGCGAATTCCTTTTCTCTCAATGAATGACATGAGTGCAAATCATTTACAAACTGTTCTCAGCAATGCATTTGATAGCAATAAGAACCTGGAAATGTCAGATGGTGTGGAATTGGAATTGGTTATTCAGAGTGTGGCAAGGCCAGGTGCTGGGAAGCCAAAGAAATTCTCCCATTCTGTTCAAATAACTAAAGACAAGTTCAAAAAAGAGCGGCGTAGCATTATTGACCCAAGTAAGAATTAATATTAATATTTAAGTATCAAATTTTTATTGAGTTCAGGTAAATTTTAGAATCTGAATATGGCTATTGCCTTCCTGCTTCCCTGTACCTTGGCCTGTGCAAGTTACAAATGAATTCAAAAAAATTCAAAAGTGTCCACAACAGTAAGGCACTAATAAAGCGCGAGGCAGAGAGATTCTTGAACAGTGCTGGTCTAAAGCAAGGGAAACTTGGAATCCCTCATTTGGAAGAACTGGTCAAAATTAAGGAATTGAGGGATATTTCAATAACCCTGCTGGACATAAATGGCCGACGGTTGTACTATAGACAAAGGGATACCTGCAGAAACATTTATCTGTTGGTGGATGAGACACCAGATGACAACAAAGCAGGCCATTACCTCCTTGTGACCAAACCAAATGTTCTGACTGGGTCCAAACACTTCTGTAATCTATGTGGAGATGGGTATGATGAGAAGCATGCCTGCACAGAGTAAGTTGATCTATTGTGTGCTGCTGCATGTGTTCAAAGGTCGTTGTTTGTAGGGCACAATGCAAAGTTTGCCAAAACTCAAACTGTACCAATATTGGATGGAAGAAAACTGAAAAAATTGAATGCTCAGATTGTCACCTCTTCTTCTTCAACCCAAAATGTCATGCAGCACATATGGGTAAATGTGG
>JASAMZ010006510.1:0-11038 GCA_030248115.1 Linhomoeus sp. GSCO2_2 | reverse complement strand
TGCGGTCGAGCATGTTCTACCGTATACCAGCTTCTCTCCAGCACTGCACAGCAGACACGTCATTGTCCTAGACAAGACAAGACAATTTGGAATGTCCGGCGTTGTCGAAAGGAGGGGAAAATGACGGGTCACATATAAAACGTGACGCGTCACATATAAATCGGCACTTCCACATATATTCTGGTACTTCTGCACATAAGCGGCGCTTCTACATATAAATCGGTACTTGCACATATAATTTGGTGTTTGCACATATATTTCGGTACTAGCGCATATTAATGGTTTTGTAGGCGTAAATGCGTTCACACTGGGCAGTGGCCGTCAAAATGAACCGAATGCTTTCTTCTGCGTAATCTAAAATTGTAAAATGCATTACATCATATGTGTGAAGCAATGGCCGTCTCGTGTTTCGTTACATTTCTTTCGGACACAGTGGTCGCGCTAAGCCTCAGTTTGAGACCCGCCAGGCGCGACGTCGACAGAGTTTTAGTGCAAACTTAGTGGAATGCACACACCCCCATATGCTTAGCCTCCTGCCTAGACCGGCTGTGCCCCTTCCCTGCTAGCGCTTGCGACAACCTTCACTTCGAAGACCAATTTTGCCTGGTCATAAGACACACAGAAGCGCTCGTTTGCTGACACAAACACTCTAGTTCGTGTGCCTAGCCATTCTCTGTAAGCAGGGGAACAGACACGCTGACCGGCCGATTATATGTGAAAGTCACGATTTATATGCGATAGTACCGATTTATATGCGATTGTGCCAATTCATATGTGGAACTGCTGGGTATTTGTGATAGTGCCGATTTATTTATATGTGCCAACACCCGAATTATATGTGATGAGTGCCGTTTTAAATGTGATCCATCCCGCCACCCTCGAAAGGACAAGACAAAGACAAGACAGTCAAAATAAGCAGTTGGAACAAATCAGTATTTGTCCTCAATGTAGGTACATTACATATATTGTCCTTTGCATCGTGCTACACTCGGCCTAACGCAGTTCAGTCTATTGAGACAATCTAGCGTCAATACATGTAGTAAGGACAATTTAAGGAGAAGACAAGACGAAGACAAGACAATTTAGAAGGTCAGACACATGGTAGAGACAAGGACAAGACAATTTAAGATTCGAGGTCAAGGGCCAAGACAAGACAACTAACAAAATCCAGGGACAATGACATGTCTGCTGCACAGTGCAGCACAGCCCACAAGTGTACAACCTGCAGCATGGTGGCCCTCAGGGAGTTGGGGTACTTGATGTGGCGGAAGCCGCCCTGTGGCGGCCGCTCGGCCAGACTGACGTCCCTCTCGGCGGTGACGAGCAGCAGGCTGCCCATTATGGAGATGGCCGTGGGGGCTGGGCTCAGCAGGTTAGACCAGTCGACCTCGCCCTGACTGCCGGCAGTGATTCGGGTCTCCACATCGCGGGCTAAAGGGCCATTTATTGTCTCATTGGATTCTACAGTACCTAGCAGAATGTCACGCCGACCACAAGGTGGTTAATGGAATACCGTATGTCTTCTATTAATGCCCGGATCTCCAATAATTCCCCGTCTGTAATATGTAATTCCCCATGGAATTAGCAAAATTTCAGACATCGTAAAAACTAATTCCCCCCCCCCCCCCCCACCCCAGGAATTACATATCAGAAAATATACGGTACATAGCAACCTGAGTTTCAGCTTGCTTCGGATTTTAAACCTATGTAGAACTGAATTGAGACTGGCGCCGACGCCACAAGTGAAGCTGTGAGGGAAACTGGAACTGGTGGTTTGTGTCTGTTACAAAATTTTTCTTGAACGCAAAATATGAACAATCACGGCTGTAAACAATTTGTTGCACTTGCAATATTCTGGATCTTCAACCGAAACACAAATTTCGATTGCTAGAGTTGATACCGAACGCTAATTTAGCATGACAAGCTTCGCGGCCACGGAAACTAAATTCAGGTCCCATTGATCTCCCGTCGCCGAAACGGATGGAGCGCGCGCGACACACCTCTAATATCGTTGGCGCTACGAGCGTAAACCCTGACGAGTTTATCGCCGGGCGGCTGGCAGACTTCGTCCAATTTGAACAGGTCGCCGTCTCCCTCGGGAGACAGAACGTCCGTCACGTTTCTCTGCCCAAGCGTTCCGGCTGCGGCCAACCCCACAACCTGGAAAAGGGGTGGCCAATAGAAACTTAAACTATTTCAGTTTCAGTTTCAGTTACAATCAGTTAACTGAAACTGAAACTGAATCGAAAGTCTAGCGCGGACGCCTTAACTGAAACTGACGCCGAGACGGAAGCTCACAGTTTTGTTTCAGTTATGTAAGGTTGAGAGTTTGCAAAATCTTAGTGTATTTTCATGAAATACTCTCTAAATATTGCGACTACAAATTACAATCGACACTTTATTCATATATGCATTATGTGATTCGTCTAAAACACTAAAGAACCTAACAAAAGTTAATATTGCTCTTGAATACGCAAAATATCAGCACTCAAGCATAGATTTAAACAATTCATTACGACATTCTAAGCCTTCAATAACTGAAACTCAGTTTTAGTCACTGAAACTGAAACTCTGCCAGCTTCATAATTTTAACTGAAACTGAAACTATAATGAGTTTCTATTGGTCACCCTGAACGCGGGACACTGTGCGCATGGAAACGCATGGACATTTTCAGTGAACACATTCATTTGATTACGGGAATTTATGTTGAACGTACAAGTAGCGGCTCTTAAGTTTTTGTCATGAAAGAAAGTTGAAAGTACAGTATTTATGTTGGTTATCTCTGCAGGGCCTGGGTTCTTCACTTGAATACGCACCAGACAGAGAAATTGTCGCATCTTTTCGAGATGAGTTCACTTTAAGCGAAGAAACAATACTGTTTGCAGTTTGCAGAATTTTTGCAACTCCAAAACAGAGTGGCTCACACCACGGCACAGTGGAACCTTTTATACGCGCTTTTGTTACGCAAAATGTCTCCTAACTCGTGTTTGTCGAAGACTGATTCAACTATTGCGTATCTTTAGCAAGGTTTGATGAAATGAACTGACAGGAAATTGGCCGTAATCCTGCATTCCCGGAAAATACAATGGGTATGCAGAACACTGCAAATCTGCAATTTATTCTTCCGCGAAGTATAGATTGCGATATCCTGAATGGGCAGTCAATTTCAATGACGAATAGTGTTGTTATCTATCTACTCGAAATCCCAGGTTTGAGGAAGATTTCCTGCTGCAGCAGACAACAAACGGTATGCGTCAGCTGTGCAATTATCCTCAATACTGAAACTAGTGGCGTGAGCGATCGGACTAGACACCCACTGAGCTGCGCAAAGCCAGACAAATCCCTGCATTGTGAGTAGCGCTCCGAATACTCCAGAACTGGTCTGCTACATAAGTCCGTGCCCAAATCCAGCAACTTTGTCGAGAACTTCGTTGGGTTTCACAAATGAATAAAAGGTGGGTTAGCGGCACAGAGTTGGAATGGGCAGATCACGCCACTCGCTGGTGGCATTCTGTGTCTTGCACTTGCAGCTCGAGACAAAACCGGTGACCGCAAACACAGCGGGAGAGTGACTACGAGATACAACCTCCACTTCTAAACAAAATGAGGCTGGTCTTGCATCTTGGAGCGCTCTCTCTGCTCATTGGTTGTTCACAACTCGAGCGGCGTGGTAAGCGATAGCAGTCTTTTCCAGTCCGTCCCGTCTTTCGATGGGCTGAGCCCATCCAGTTTCAGGGCGGCCGCTCATTTTTGTGGCTTTTCGGAAGAGACATCATAGAAATTCCAACAACATCGCCGGCCAAAAGTCTGCAGCACAGCTATTTTACAGGCGACAGGGTCAGTGAGTGGGTGGTCGCTAGGTTCAATATAATTTTTGTCGATTTTTGCCTCGTGGCACTTCCAGAAATCTACATGAGAACTCTGTCCCAGATTAATATACATAGTCCTACTAGTACATTAGTATTAGGATTCAGAAGCCGATTAGGATTCAGAAGCAGAGACTAAGTTCGTCACATTACTTACGATAACACGCCGCATTTACTTCAATTACTGTTGATGATGGACCTACTGATCCACGTGAGAATTGATCGTCGGCTCTTTTGGATGCAAATGTCCGATGGGTGCTCTTGAAAAACATAACACGCCAATATACACTGGTCGCTTTCAGTGTGCCAGCCGAGAGGCGTGGACATAGTCTTCATCAAAGACTACAGCGACGAGACAGCAAAGGAGAAAGTTGACTCTCTTACAAAGAAAGTGTCGCGGAAGCTGACGATTTCCCCATGCGACGACGTTGTATTCGAGCGGGCAATTGGCAACGGTGAGAACAATAGAGGCACTTTGAGAATGCTGCTCCGTCTGTCTGCATATACCTGAAGTAAATACTACAATAACCCCTTCCACCCCCCCCCCCCCCTCTCTTTACCTCGGCCTTAAGAGCATGTACATATGTCGCAGAAGTTGGAGAAGGAGAGGGGGGGGGGGGGCGTATTGGTGTGCACTTACGGTATCTTCAATACTTGCTCCTGTATTGAACAAAACGCATGCACATCTGAGGGTCTGAATGAATGGCACCCATCTACATTACTAAGCTAGCTAGGTGTAGTGTCCGTCTGAAACGCTCGCCTTCCTAGCACTTCGCCACGCGAAGCTTCAGCACGCACGCGCTAGGAAGCCAGCAGGACGCCAGCGGCGTCCCGCAGAGAAGCTCGCTCGCTTCGATCGATCGGCCGCAGAGAATCAATCGCTGCACGGCCAGCGTCGCCTGTTGCTGCCTGCCTTCAACGCAGGCTTTGCCTGAACAGTACGGCAATGCACGGTAGCAGAGCCTTGCAAAAGCGAACAGTGCGGCAGTGCGCGGTACAGCAGAGAACCTTGCAATGTGCAATTCAACAGAGGCGAACAGTACGACAATGCTCGCCCAGGCAATTCAAGCCGCTTCAGCGACTATTTCGCTTGCAACAGGACAGATCTTGCAACAGGACAATCGGCCCGCTCTCTAGCATTTGTTTTGCGCGCCGCTTTGTACGGCGCGTTCGCGAGGCAGTCAGCGCCATTAGCTTGCAACAGGACAGACTTTCTGCAACAGGACGCTGCAACAGTACAGACGTTGCAACAGGATCGTCGCGCGAGGCGACCAGCGCCGGTGGCTCGCAACAGGACAAACCTTTGCAACAGGACAGATTTTGCAACAGGACAAATCTTGCAACAGGCCAGATCTTGCAACCGGAAAATCTGTCCGCTTTCTATCATTTTTTTGCGCTGCGCTTTGTACGGCGCGTTCGCGAGGCAGTCAACGCTGTTGGCTTGCAACAGGACAGACTTTCTGCAACAGGACAGATTTTGCAACAGGACAAATCTTGCAACAGGACAGATCTTGCAACCGGAAAATCTGTCCGCTTTCGGTATCATTTTTTTGCGCTGCGCTTTGTACGGCGCGTTCGCGAGGCAGTCAACGCTGTTGGCTTGCAACAGGACAGACTTTCTGCAACAGGACAAATGTTGCAACAGTACAGACGTTGAAACAGGATGCTCGCGCGAGGCGACCAGCGCCATTGGCTCGCAACAGGACAGACCTTCTGCAACAGGACAGATTTTGCAACAGGACACATCTTGCAATAGCACAGACCTTGCAACAGGACAGATTTTGCAACAGGACAAATCTTGCAACAGGACAGATTTTGCAACAGGACAAATCTTGCAACAGGACAAATCTTGCAACAGGACAGATTTTGCAACAGGACAGGCCTTGCAACAGGACAGATCTTGCAACAGGACAGATCTTGCAACAGGACAGATCTTGCAACAGGACAGATCTTGCAACAGGACAGACCCTGCAACAGGACAGATCTTGCAACAGGACAGATCTTACAACAGGGCAAATCTTGCAACAGGACAGATCTTGCAACAGGACACATCTTGCAACAGGACAGATCGTGCAACAGGACACATCTTGCAACAGGACACATCTTACAACAGGACAGACCCTGCAACAGGACAGATCTTGCAACAGGACAGACCCTGCAACAGGACAGATCTTGCAACAGGACAGACCTTACAACAGGGCAAATCTTGCAACAGGACAGATCTTGCAACAGGACACATTTTGCAACAGGACAGATCGTGCAACAGGACAGACCTTGCAACAGGACAGATTTTGCAACAGGACGAATCTTGCAACAGGACAAATCTTGCAACAGGACAGACCTTGCAACAGGACAGATCTTGCAACAGGACAGATCTTGCAACAGGACAGATCGTGCAACAGGACAGATCTTGCAACAGGACAGACCTTGCAACAGGACAGACCCTGCAACAGGACAGATCTTACAACAGGGCAAATCTTGCAACAGGACAGATCTTGCAACAGGACAGACGTGGCAACAGGATGGTCGCGCGAGGCGAACAGCACCGTTGGGTCGCAACAGGACAGATTTTTCAACAGGACAGATCTTTCAACAGGACAGACCTTGTAACAGGAGAGACCTGGCAACAGGACAGGCCTTGCAATAGGACAGGCCTTGCAAGAGGACAAACCCTGCAATAGGACAGACCCTTCAACAGGGCAAATCTTGCAACAGGTCAGACCTTGACAATGAACAGGGCGGACGTTGCGGCGCGCGTGCGAGGCGACCAGCGCCGTTGGCTCACAATGGGACAGACCTTGCAACGGACAGACCTTGAACAGGACAGATCATGCAACAGGACATTACGCCCATTGATGACTACATTCCATGGTATTCAGATCTCAGGAATTCTTCTGCAACGGGAAGGAACGGCTAGTCCCAACGCCCGTTCTCACTTTTAACTGGCATTGACTGCGCCAAAATGCGTCGTAATCCTTCGTTGACGCGCGTCCGTTCAGGCAGCCTTCCTGCACAGCTGTCAAGCATTGCAAGGCGGTTGCCCCGAAACGATCGGCCAGTTCACAGGGCGGTCGTGTTTATCACCGCCAAAAACATCAGCGAACTGTATTGGACCGCCAAGCAGGCAGACGACGTATTTTCTTGGGCTCGTCGCAATTCCTTGTATGGAATCGGCAGGTCTACCAACACAAGGGGAATGGGTAGGCGCTATCGTCTCCCTGCGATTTCAACAAGGTAAAGTCCACAATTGTGGCGTCAAAGATGTCGTAAGAATATGATCTGACGCAGTCACACTTCCAGCCAGTCCGAGAACGGCACGATCGAAGGGAATCCCGCCGCCTTGAAGTTTTTGGCAAGTTTGCAACGAAAGCGGACACTCTGCGTTGGTGAGCTTCAATGGAGAGTACACGACAGCTAGAACTCGCTGAGCATCTTGTAAACGCTGAATTACTAGTACACAAAATGTCTATTGTGACAGCAACTGATGTCCGTTCCACTCGCTGCAGAAGTCGGTGGCACGCCAGCGAAGCTACCACAGTGGGTCAAGGCCAGCTTTCGCAGTGGCGTCAGAAAGTTTGTGGATTTTGTGAAAACGCTGGCCAACACGACAGACACCACCGCGGCCATACAAGCTAATCTGCCGAGAATGCGAGAAGACCTAAAGGTCAGCTTCCAACAGCTGAACGCCGCCTACACCGGCGCGAAAGTCGTGCAGAGGAGGTTGTCAAGACAACAACAACAACTGGTGGCGCAACAGGAAAGACTGGAGGTGATCACAGTACCACTGTGAACGTTTAGAACACAGTTTCAACTCTCGGAGTAAGCCTTGGCTGCAGGCTAAAACAGAAGATTGCAGGGCAGGCTAAAACAAAAGGAAGATTGCGTCGGAGATTTCGTATGGAATTGCGCTAACATACCGGGTGTCTCAAAAATCCAGCCCCCCCCCCATCCGCAGCAAGCTGTAGAAAACTCTACGCAGTGAAACTTGCGCAGGTTAAAGGTCAATGTCTTGGCACATCTCATACCAATTTTCAGCGTCATACACCCACTCATGCGGGAATTGTGGCGCAAAACGCAAAATTGGTCAATTTCTCAAGACTCGCTGTCTTCTGTGAGCTGCAACTTTCGCTACACTGGAGCTAATTTAATGCGACTTGTACCATTTTGAAGAGGACAAAACAAGCTTTTGAATTGTTTTTAAAAGATAATTGTATCTCATGGCACGCATGCGAACGATCGAAGCAAAGTCGTTCGGCCGACCCCAAATCAGGGCGCGCCAGCTCCTCTTCCTGCTGGACGGCCTCCTCCACGAGGGCCAACAGCCGCGACTAATTTTGCGTTACGCGCCATAATTCCTGCTTGAGTGGGTGTACGACGCTGAAAATTGGTATCAGATGTGCCAAGACATTGGTCTTTAATCTGTGTAAGTTTCATTGCGTAGAGTTTTCTATAGCTTGCTGTGGATGGGGGGGCTGGATTTATGGGACACCCGGTACATAGAGCGCGCAATTTGAATGGGTGTCGTCTCCTAGTCGACAGAATTACGTGAAACGGCGCAGTCGAACTCATCTTCCAATGAAACTCGCAAGTTGCAGGCAAGTTACAAGCGGACGGCTCTCAGCGCGAGGCAAGAGGCGGCGCGAGTCAGATATACGCGGAATGCCATCAGTCGACACTGGCGGGCGGTGGCAGTATATCGCCAGCAGTACGAGGAGGCCGAGGCCCAGTACAACAGGCTGAGAAGGAAGTGCCGCGGCTTCTTCAAGAAGATCGGCTGCCTGTGAGCTACCACTGTGCACCCCTTTAGATCTGGCGACGTCTGCAGACGTCTGCTAACTTGGCTAACTTGGGTTGGGGGGTGCACCGATCAGCAGGTTTTCAACCGCAAAATCAAGTTAGCAAGTTACCTAGCCGTGAATGGACTTCTAACCCAGCAGGATCTAAAGTTGGCCTTGTTTCTACGCTAGAACACTTTAGAAAACATGCGATGGCGTGAGACAAAGAGGACGGGCGTAGAAGAGTTGTTGGTTGGTCAAGGGCATCCCTAACGCAAAAGCAACAAGCGATCCCCTAGAGAAGAGGAAGATTAGGTATAGGCGAGAACATGTAGATCGCATATTGGATCATTTACGGTACGGCACTCGACTGAGAAGCCTCGACAGTCACAGCTCACTACAAACAACAACGCGAATTCCTGTTAAATTCGCTCCTTCAAGTGCTATAAATACATTGTAGTAAGAATTTTCGCCTGCGGCGTTGTGAACAGTGAGAATATTTTGTTCAAAGTCAAATTTCGAAATTTTCGCCTGCGGCGCCAACTTTGCACGTCCTAACACTAAAAGGCCAAGAAGATTTTGCCACCACTGAAAATTTGCCCTTCCCACTGCCCAATCCTGGCTACGCCCCTGCTTCAAGGCATCGCCAATGTTCCAGAGTCACCTTCAAGTCGGGCAAGGTGAAAAGGGCACGCCGCAGAGCCCGGGAAAACATGAATCTGCAGGCAGGCTACCTTAGCAGCAGCCGACGGCAGTTGAGGGAACAGACCAACCGATTGGCTCGTCTCCAGGCAAGCGGCGTTGCGGCGTGCGTGCGTGCGTGCGTGCGTGCGTGCGTGCGTGCGTGCGTGCGTGCGTGCGTGCGTGCGTGCGTGCGTGCGTGCGTGCGTGCGTGCGTGCGTGCGTGCGTGCGTGCGTGCGTGCGTGCGTGCGTGCGTGCGTGCGTGCGTGCGTGCGTGCGTGCGTGCGTGCGTGCGTGCGTGCGTGCGTGCGTGCGTGCGTGCGTGCGTGCGTGCGTGCGTGCGAGCGTGCGTGCGTGAGTGGGTGGGTGCGTGCGTGCGTGCGTGCGTGCGTGCGTGCGTGCGTGCGTGCGTGCGTGCGTGCGTGCGTGTGTGCCTTTGCGTGACGTATCTAGTGTCTCTGTAGGGGCAACACATAATTCAGAGTTAAAGCTGTCCTAGTGCAAAAACTCTCGAAAATACCGTTTTCGTGGTGCGTGTATTACTAATTGAAACACCCGACGAGAGCTTTCAACTGATCCATCGATCGCCGCTTTACGACGTACGACGAGCGAGTTAGAGCAGTTTTGCTTTTTTCGCCCGGCCTCAGCCGGGCGAACCCCTACGAGAGCTTATCGTGCGTGCGTGCGTCCGTCCGTCCGTTCGTTCGTTCGTTCGTTCGTCACGCTCTCATATCTCGGCGTTGGAACGTCGTAGGAAGGAGATCTTGGGCTTTATGGATAGGTCTCGACTTACTGGTAATGTTGCTAAGAGACTTCGAAATTCAAAAGTTTGAATTTCGCGCGCTACAGTAACCCGAAGCTTCAAACGGAAAACGGCTCTAACTCGCTCGTCGTACGTCGTAGAGCGGCGTGCGATAGGTCAACTAAAAGGTCTCGACGTGCTCTTTCACTTGGCGTAAAAAATTTGTCAATTACGCAAACACGCACCACGAAAAGAGACATTCTCGCGTTTTTAGCATAGAAATCCCTCTAACTCGCTCAGCGCGCGTCGTAAAGAGACGATCTTGAGTTGCTGGATAGCTCTTGACTCACTGATCATTTGTTCTTCTATTGGTCGACACTCAAAAGTTTGAATATCGCGAGCTACAGTAACCCAAAAGTTCAAAACGCAAAACTTCTCTAACTCGCTCGTCTTCTGTCGTAGAGAGACGATCTTGAGTTTGTTGAATAGGTTTCGGCACACTGATCATTCCGAATGATAAGTCGAGATTCGAAAGTTTGAATTTCGCGAGCTACAGTAACTCAATCGGCCGTAACTCGCTCGTCTTACGTTGTAGAGCGGCATTCGTTCGACCGTTTGAAAGCTTACGTTGAGGCAGTTGTTGAACGGTCATTCCTAAAGAAATACTTTTGTTTTTTTAAACCCTTGTCTTACGAACAACTTTGTCTGCTGAAAAAATTAATCCCGGGCGATCCCAATGTTGCCCTGCAACAACCGCTCAGAAATGCGTGTGTCTTGCTAAAAAAAATAATCCCGGGCGATCCCAATGTTGCCCTGCAAGAACCCCTCAGAAAGGAGCGTGTCAGAAGTAGCGCATGAATAGTGAACTCCGGGCGGGCGCGCGTCATATCGGAAAGGCCTTTGAAATACTTTACAAAAGTATCCACTCCTTTACTCTTCCACTTTAAAACACTCACAAACCACTCTGTATTA
>JASAMZ010006509.1:0-11819 GCA_030248115.1 Linhomoeus sp. GSCO2_2 | reverse complement strand
TGGATTTACCAGGAGATGAAGCTGCTGGAGAAGCTGCCAACCAGTGAGGACGGTGCGCCGACCTATACACATGCGCCATATCGCACGCTTTGCATCCTTGGCCAATCAAACCATTGCAGGTCAACTACATACAGGGTGGGTCAAAAAAAGTGAGACCCCTAACTTTGCGGCCGCCGTTCTCAAGCATGACTGCACCGATTGACTTCAAATTTGGTGACAACACACTACAGGGTGTTGTTGATCGTCGGTACAATTTTCAACCAATTCTGTGCATCTCACGCCAAATGGCAGCTACGCGCGCAACACCATGCCGAAAATTGGGTGCGGACGGCGAAGAGGAGGATGGCCATGTGAGTCGTCATCCGTAAGATAGTAATCGGAATGCAGTTCGTTAGACGGTGTGGGACAACGTGTGACTATCAAACATTACACTGTCTAAAAAATCTGAGAGATAACGAATACACTGTGGAGTCTACGGATGCCTACCGTCACCCCATTACCAGCGTGTGGCATCTGAAGGATGTGATTGTTCAAGAGTTATGAGGTTAACGGACAATACGATCTACCGGTTTCGGCCCCCGCTTGCAGCAAGTGGTCGACCAGGGTGGCGGCCCCATCGAACAGCCCAAATCTATGATCTCAGAATTTGCCGCCATCCTCCTCTTCGCCGTCCGCACCCAATTTTCGGCATGGTGTTGCGCGCGTAGCTGCCATTTGGCGTGAGATGCACAGAATTGGTTGAAATTTGTACCCACGATCAACAACACCCTGTAGTGTGTTGTCACCAAATTTGAAGTCAATCGGTGCAGTCATGCTTGAGAACGGCGGCCGCAAAGTTAGGGGTCTCACTTTTTTTGACCCACCCTGTACAAACCGCGCGGTTCAAGCTGTTCGCCGACGATGCCAAGCTATCGACCGCGATGGCACCGTTGGGTCCCATCGAATCGCCTCTGACCTGCGCAGAGGAGTGTCTGAAGTCCGTCCAGCCTTGCGGGGCGTTCAGCTACTCCTCAGATACCGATGAGTGCCTCTTGCACGATACGGGCACAAGTGTGGTGGACGCAGAGGGCTACAAGATTTGGTCTCTCGTCTACCATGGCTGAAAGCCTTACACCTCACCTGAACAACACAATGTATCGAAGGGCGCGACGTGATTATGTAATGACGGCTCCATTGTGTGATTACCATAAGCTGGTGTCGCTTGATTCATCATGTATTGCTGAGAACTTGAGAAGAGTGTCACCAAAGAGCTGTTTTGTTCCGGGAATGCATGTTATGCACATGTGATGATTGACGTTACACGTGCTAACACTTAACAAGTCCGTGTATGTGAGTGCTATCAATCGAAACATCCCACAAGCACGAGTGAATCAAAACATCCAGAAAGCACTATGTTGTAGGTTGATCGCAGCACCATGAAGCGATGAAGCATCAGTCTTTTGTGGAGCTTTTCCAAACGATATTTAGGATTGCATGATGGCATGGTGCAGTGTATACGTATATGTGCCCGTACGTACAGTGAAACGAGATCACAACGCCACGACTTGGTGGTGAGTGCAGGCAGTCAGCGTCCTGTACCTTGTGAAGACCTCTACCTGACTGAAACAGCAGCCGAGATTGGCGTCAAGACAACCGAGAAAACAATGGTTCTAGAAGACGATCCCAAACGAACCAGCAAACTTCGTAGTGTTTCAACTTCACGTGAACGCACTCTTCACGTGATGCAAGCGGTATTCGTAGCTTGCGGACGGATTCGACGATTGGTCAGTTGTGTACTTCACGTGAAGCAACTGCCATTGTTTTAGGGGAGAGCTTCGACAGTAAGAAGCGTAGTCTCAGCCTTTGTCGCCAGAGAAGTCTTCAACATGCTCGTTGTTATTGCTTTCGCGACAACGATATCGTCTTGGCTTGGCGCCACTGTCAAAGCGTTCCCTTCCAGCAACCTGCAGTGGCGATGGTCTGAGCCCGTCTCGGCCTGCATCAATGCCGGCAGCCAGAAAGTCATAGGCGGACATACGTGAGAGCTTTGACATTGGTCGAGCTTGAGACTGAGTCGAAAATTGACAGTCCACTTTTGAGGAACTTGCCAACATTATTTCAACTCGTTTTAGCCTGGAGTATTGTCTGAAGGCGTGCGAAGAGGCGACTACGTTCGAGTGTCGTTCGGTGGAGTACGTCTTGATTGGGGGGGGTTGTTAAGTTTTTTGGTGTTTTGTTTGTTTTGTTGGTTGTTTTTTTTTTTTTTTTTGTTGGGTGGAGGGAGGAGGTGTGTGGGGGGGGGTGTTGGGTGGCTCGTGGTTGGTGCTGGTGTGTTTGGTGTGTGATTGGGTTGGTTGGTGCTGCTTTGGTGGTGGTTGTGCTCGGTGGTGTGTGGTCGTTGGGGTGTTTGTATGCTCTCGCGCTTAATCTGTCTGGGCTGTGTTTGTTGTGTTCTTTTTGGTCTTTTTGTGTCGCGGTGGGGAGCGGGTGGTGTGCCGCGCGGGTGTTGTGTGTCTCTAGGTTGTGGCGCTAGTTTGTTTGTTGTTCTGTTTTTTTGGGCTTTTGTGTTTTTTCGTTGTTGTGTTTTGTGGGCTTTGTTTTATTCCAATTTCCCCCCACCTTTAAAGCGTGTGTACTTCGTATCTGATTTGAGGGCTTCGTTTCCTAATCTCTTTATGCTTTTTCGAAAATTTCTTGGTTTCTTGTTGTCGTCTTTTCTTTCTGCTTGTGATTTTTTAGGAGTGATGGTGTTACTTGCTGCAATGTCGAGCTATTCCAACTGATGACATGTTATGCGTGGAATAGAAACAACCCAAACTGTTCAACGTGTTGTGCAACTACAGCGCGCGATTGAACGCTCAGGCGACGTCGCGGTCAAGATGACTGAGTAGAGCAGCGAGAAATAGATCGCAGCACCCAGAAAGCACTTGATTGATCACAACACCCAGAAAACGCCACCTCACCAACATCACGAAGACTTCCACCTGAGCAAACACTCTGCCGAAATCGCTGCCAAGACAACCGAAGAGAACAATGCAATGCTCGCGAAGACACCCCTCAGAGGAAGGCTTCTTGCTTCATCAATCAACAATGCGATCCCCAGCGAGACAGCCGCTGGCAGCTGGAGGAGAGAAGCAAACCAACTGAGAGTCAGCCACGGTAGTAGTTTCAACCATGCCAGAGAGGAGTGTCATCGCAATCAGTCTTGCGATAGTGGTATTGATGTGGGTTGCAAAGGCTAAAGCATTCCCATCCAGCATTCTGCAGTGGAAGTGGTCAGAGCCCGTCTCGGCTTGCATCGACGCCGACAACCTGCAAGAGTTCAACTGGCAACCGTGAGAGCCTTGACAACGATTGCTGGAGACCGAGACTGACTCCGAGTACGAGGAGTTTTATGTTTCTACCTCCTTACTGTTTTGCAGCTTGGAGAACTGTCTCAAAGCGTGCGAGGAGGCGACGACCTTCGAGTGTCGCTCCGTGGAGTACGTCTTGATCAATGTGGGCATATGCCGACTGAGCAACTGGACTCGGGAGACGCTGCCGTCACAATTCCAGAAACCTTGCCTCAGCAAAGAGTTGGAAACGACCTACTACGAACGTCTCAACAACACGGACAAACGCGAGTGGCGTTTGATTAGTCTGCCAAAGTCTAGGTTATCACCAGCCCATGTACAGTATAATTCGTCCTTCCAGCCAGCATCTGGAGAGCCCCCTTCACAGGATGCGTGAACGAGAATCACTGCGATCGACTCTTTTACAACGTCCACCCCGTCGAAGAGTGTCGAGAGCGATGTATGAACGAGACGTCGTTCGACTGCCAGTCGTATGTCTACGTTGGTGGAACCAGCTGCCGCTTGATTCAGCACAGAAACGCCACCTTCGCTGCCAAGCAGCCTTGCAGCATAGGCGGGGAGCACCGGTCCACCTATGTGGAGAAGACAGGTACAGTAGTGCGTTCTTGCGCACCTATGAAAAAAGTTTCGTAGTATTGTACCAGAAGAGTGAAGGGTCACTCAAACGTGCAGCCTGCGTCAGCGCGCCATGCTACAATGGGGCCACCTGTGTGGACGTTCCAGTTGCTGACAGTTTCACTTGCCTCTGCAGTGCCCCCTGGACTGGACCACTCTGCCATGAGCGCTTGCCGCCTGGCAATGCAGTAGGGATGAGAAGGTCCATTACAGGAAGTGGCGCAATGGTACAGTGTATATGATAACACCGGAGGCGTGCAAACCATACAGCCCTCTATCGTGAAGCCAGGACCAGTTTGTTTGTAGCAGGCAGCGGTGCGCACTCCTAACTGCTAGCATAGCCCAACCAGTCGTTCGCCTGCTCCTTTCAGACGCGTTCACCCTGCACGGCCATGACATCAAGATCGCTAACGAGATAATCTCCACCAGTCAGACGGACTCAATGTTGGCCTGCGCGGCAGAGTGCCAGAAGTCAGCGCCCTGTCTAGCGGTCAGCTATTCGGCAAGCGCGCGAGAGTGCCTTCTGCATAGCGTCCACTCGTACGATACACATGCGAATATTGTCAGTGCGAGTGCGTACAAGGTCTGGACTCTGGTCTAGACTGCCTTTTAGTCGTACATCGGCTTGTGCGCAGGAATGTGAGGCGTCCATCAAAAGCGGGCAGTCGTTTAGTGGAGCTGATGTGGCTACGTTGTTTAGTGAAGCTGCTGAGGCCATGCATACATCGTTTCATCGTTTGCTGAGAATTGTGATACTGAGAACGGTTGTAAACCTTTGTTCTCTCGCTGCATCTATCAGCAATCGAAATTGACTAGGTACTCTGAAAACTACCACTAAGCCAATCAAAGCACCGGGATTGAAAGCAACAACTCGCTCAGAGCACCCAGAATGCACTGGATCGGCGACATCGCACAGCACCCTGAAAACGCCACCACCATCGCAGCGCAGACTTCCACCTGACTAAACGGCGCAGGCTAAATCGCTGTCACGACAACCGAAGGGAACAATGCTCTCAGAGATCTACCTCGTGCTTCAACCTACTTTGCAATTCTTCTGTCAACAATAAGCACCCCAGCAAGGCAGCTGCTAGCGGCTTGCAGAGAGAAGCGACAATTTCTTCCAGCCAATTGCAGCAAGAGGTCGTGATATCCTGTATCGTCAAGGTGGTTTCAATCATGCCAGAGCGGCGTGTCATCGATATCAGTCTCGCGATTGTGTTAGCGGTATGGGTTGCAAGGACTATAGCATTCCCATCCAGTAATCTGCAGTGGAAGTGGTCAGAGCCCGTCTCGGCCTGCATCGACGCCGACAACCAGCAAGAGTTCACTGGACAAACGTACTGTACATTGGTTGAGGCTGAGCCAGAGTCAGAATTCGCGAGCTATTGTAGATTATCAACAACCAATTTTAGCTTGGAGCACTGCCTCAAGGCATGTGTGGAGGCGACGACTTTCGAGTGTCGCTCTGTCGAGTACGTCTTGATCTCCGCAGGCTCCTGCCGACTGAGCAACTGGACTCGTGGGACGTCACCGGAAAAGTTCCAGAGCCCTTGTCTCGCACAACCTATGACGATTTACTACGAAAGACTCAACGATACTGGCAAAAGCAAGCGGTTTCAGTGTCTGTCATAGCGACTGTCATGCAGCCGTCGCTTCTTAAGGACTCAGTATTGTTCATCCTTGCAGCCAGCATCTGGAGACCATCTTTCACCGGCTGCATAACAGAGAACCACTGCGATCGAATCTTCTACAGCGGCAGCTACTTCATCGAAGAGTGTCGAGAGCGATGCCTGAACGAGAGCACGTTCGACTGCCAGTCCTACAACTACATCGCGGGACAAGTCTGCCGCTTGATTCGCCACAGGAACGCCACCTACGCCGCCAAGCAGCCGTGCAGCATTGCAGGAATGTACAGGGGCATCTACACGGAGAAGACAGGTGACCCGCGGAATTTCGCTTAATGCTGAAGGCGTAAACAACGCACACGGTACGCATAGTTTGCAGCGTGCGCCAGCACCCCATGCGCCAATGGAGCCACTTGTGTTGACGACCCAACCACGGACAGCTTCAGCTGCCTCTGTCATGGCCCCTGGACGGGACAGCTGTGCAAGGAACGCCTGCCACCTGGTATGTAAGTGCTGAACAATAAGGTAATCGACGTCAAGATAGAACCTGGCCACAGTGCCACTCACGTGGCAATGCAACGACAAAAGCCGCATGCCATGGCGCCCACATAGCAAACACGCCAAGCCATTTTGTCATAAATGTACCAATTGCAGAACGCACTGCTACAATATGTGGTATGCTTCTGCGCCACCCCAGCAATTCTGGCTCATTCCAGAAGTCGCTCGTTCAGCAGTTGCTCGCTCGTTTAGACGCGTTCACGCTGCACGGCCGTGACATCAAGGTCGCTAACGAGATAGTCTCCACGAGCCAGACAGAGTCGATGTTGGCATGCGCAGCGGGATGCCAGAAGTCGGCGCCCTGTCTAGCCTTCAGCTATTCCGCAAGTAACCGAGAGTGCCTGCTGCACAGCATCCACTCGTATGATACCCGAGCGGATATTGTTAGTGAAAGTGGGTACAAGGTTTGGACTCTAGTCTAGGTGGTTATCTTAGGACGCTGGATGCCTGGTTCTTCACAGGATAGCTTGGGATTCGTTCCGAGTCGCGTGGTTCTCAATTCTACTACAGTCAGTGTTGAGGTTATTCAAAGTTGTTGTATCAATGGTAAGAGACAGCTGGTGTGTACTGGTCCTTGAAGATTTGGCTTCTCTGACCCTCTTGTTGGACTGTTATTTGTGTATTTCGCGTTGCATTTACTTGTGATAAGGCTTTATGTTCATTCTGCTGTGAAGATCCTCTGTAAGTGTTGGGAAGAATGGCTGATGACTGCATGTGTACTCAGGTGCAGCGATGGTCAGGTCATAGGAAGTAAACCATGGGCTGGGTACACCTGTCCTACCTACATATGTACACACCTCAGCTGCCTCAGCTGGGATCTACATTATAAGTTGACTATGATGAGTACGGCTGTACCTGTAGTGGTACATATGTGTAGTCACTTCCATTCTGTGCAGATAAAGAAGCTGCTGCGGTGGCTGTGTGGCACCAATCATTGTCATACCCGAAAATACAGTAACTCTCCGTTATTTGTCTGCATTCTGCACCCATTCTGAATCTCAGCCGAAATCGCTGTTGCAACAACAGCGAAATACTTAAATATTCTTTAGCAATTAGATCATCTGAATGGGTATGTTCAGTGCCTCAGACCGGTTCATGATGATTGGCATCGCTGGATTTGGTGCTGCAGCCAACTTGGTAGGTAACCTGAACATGCGCAGAGCAAAGATGTCTACCCTATTGACCAGTGCCATGGGTGCAATTGCACTAATGTGTAACTCATTGTTTGCCGATGAAGTAAGCTACCTCCTGGGGTGGCATGGTTGTTTCACGTGACTGAACTCTCGGCCCAAATCGCTGCCAAGACAACCGAGCGACAAGGTGGCCTTTTTACAGTCAGTCCTACGGACTACACAGCAATCTTCCTAGAGCTCAAGCCGAGCTTGTTATCACTAGACCAGCTGTTGTTAGTTCTTTTCTCGATCTCGCTGTCCTCTGTCATGCTTCAAGAGTGAATAATGTCAGCTACTGCTATTATTGCACTATTGTGCTAGAGGCTGCTATTGAAGCAGCGCTGCCCACCAGCGGCTTGCAGTGGTCCTGGTCTGATCCCGTCGCGGCCTGCATCAATGGCAACGACCAGCGAGTGATCGGTGGGAAGAAGTGAGATATGTAGTTTGGTGTCATGACTTCTGAGAGAGCACAGCCTGACAACCAGCCATGTCGTTTCAGCCTTGAGTACTGTCTGAAAGTGTGCGAGCAGGAGACGGCCTTCGAGTGTCGCTCCGTGGAGTACGTCGTCACAAGCACCGGCTCCTGCCGACTCAGCAACTGGACACAGGGGACGCTACCAGCCGAATTTCAGAGGCCCTGCGACACCCAAGCCTGGGAGACGACCTACTATGAGAGACTTGTTGATAAGGGTGAATGTAAGTCTCTTTGTGTGGGTTGGTGGTGGTCAGAGCTTCGTCGTGGCATGGCCTGGCTGGACTGGACTGATCAGTGAGCGCCAATAGGACTGATTAGTGATCTCCAATAGTACTGATCACTTACCCTCAAACAGTATTGATCACTGATCCTCAAGCAGTACTGATAAGTGATAAAACTAATCAGTGATCTCCAATTGTGCTGATCACTGATCCTCAAACAGTACTGATCACTGATCTTCAAACAGTATTGAGTATTGACTACCGATCCTCAAGCAGGACTGATCACTGATCCTCAAGCAGTGCTGATCACTGATCCTCAAGCAGGACTGATCAGGCATCCCCAGCAAATGTTATGGGTTTCAGCCACTAACTGGCGGTATCCCTTCACCGGCTGCCGGTACCACGCTAATGCCGAGCAAGACCTCCGGCAGAACATCAGCATCGGCGACTGCCGAGAGCTCTGCTGGAACGCGACCACGTTCGACTGCCAATCCTACGTCTTCGTGGGCGGCGAACAATGCCGCCTGTTCCTCAACCGAAACGCGCCCAACGCTGCCGCACAGCCTTGCAACGTGGGCGGTCAGTACAGGGCCATCTACCAGGAGAAGTCAGGTGACATCTCTCACTTTGAGAATACTGATCCCGATCCCGATACAAATTGAGAATTCAGAAAACGGGATCTCACGTCTCCAGAATAGCACTGAATTGGCCAATTTTATCAATAGTTTGACTATTTTGGCTACTGATCGTTAGTCTTGCAAGTCTGTAGGTCATAATATGACATTGACATCGTACATGACTATAGCCCCGACAGCCTCGATTCCAGTCCCGATTTTTCGAAAATCGAGATTCACGATCCTGCAAATTCAAAATTCAGAATCCCAATCCCGACCGCTATGGCCCAGTCCCGATCTCGACAAAACGCAAATCATGAACTCTAGTGGTGATAGGTGGAGGGGTTGACCACTGCGCGATCTGTTGAGGTTGCTGTACGCCATCCATCGTTGCAGCTTGCGTCGGCGCTCCGTGCTTCAATGGTGGAACCTGCGTGGACGAGCCAGAGACGGACAGCTTCAGCTGCCTCTGTCACGCCGCCTGGACTGGCCCACTCTGCCAGGAGCGCCTGCCTGGTAAGCCGCTGAATTTCGCCAGTCAACACAACGCGAGAGAGGAATCCCTAGAGGCGAGATCGTGTGAACGCACTGAGGGCCGTGAAGTGGTAACGACTCGTCAGTCAGATCGCTCAGACTGCAGCCCGGTCAGAAGTTGGGCCTCATATCTCGCGTTGCGCGGCGAGCGCTACAGCGTGAGGGAGGGAGTGACGAAATCGAGATCTTATCTCCGCGCATATGTATGTTATATCATGGGCGCGACGAGGTTCAAGTTCAAGTTCAAAGTTCAAAGTTTTTCTTCTGGACAAGCCGACACAGTACACAGTACCGTAATCCAATCGCGGAGCGAATGGGGCAGACCAGGAAAACGAAGAACTTATGCACCGATCACAGACCCTAGTTTATGAGCACCTCGGGCAGAAGGTTTGTGTCGCGGAGCAGATTTAAAAAGTCGGCACCGTTTAGAAACGCATAGAAGCGACGCAGAGTACTACAAACGGCATAATCTGGTAAAACGTTCCAAATTTTCGCGGCGGTAAACAAGAAGAGATTGCCAATTCCTGCCTTTGAGAACCGTAAGTCTACTGCACAGGTGTGACTGAGACGCGCACTTCGCCTATCGGTAGGGTTGCGTTTGAAAAAGACACGCGTTGAAAAAGACACGCGTTGAAAAAGACACGGATTGAAAAAGACACCGCTGGATGGAAATGCGCGTGAAAAAGACACAGCCTTAGCTTTAGTTCACCAAACTCGTTCACGACTGGTAGCATGCGCAATCCTTACATGCACCCGGCCACCTGCGAAACCAGGTGAAACGATCAACCAGCCATTTGTTTGTCAACTGTTTCGTCATAAGTCCGGAGGTGCAGTTTGTATCTCCATACATTTTCATTGTAATTTCTGGTTTGGTTTCATTTCAGAATAATTTCGTTTTGAGTTTCACAATCAGTTGTTGTAATGGCCATTCCAATATCAATTCAGTTGCAGTATATAATTGAAACTGGAAACTGGAACTACCTACCTACTTGTCTTGTTGTAGAACAGTAAAAATATGCCAGTCCACTTTGCCAATCCAGACCACTTTTGAGACACATTCACATTCACTTGAGCGCTAACAAACTGCAAGCGCGCAACATAACAAAACTCAAATAAGATTGATTGTTCTGCGATTGTTGCTCCAACTTTGGCAGTCAAATGTGTAGTTTGTTTCTGGTGCATTGACTTTTGGTGTTAGTGGCAGTTGTGATGTGATGTCTCTCGTCACACTGATATCAAGCAGTTTAGAATCGAATCGAAATGCGAGTCTGGAAGGGGTTAACAATGTGTCTTTCTCAAATAACGGCTGTGTCTTTCTCAACGCAGTTTTAATAGCGCGTGTCTTTTTCAGCGCGCTTTTCCCGGCGCGTGTCTTTTTCAACGCGTTTTCTTGTGTCTTTTTCAACGCGTGTCTTTTTCAACTGACCCCATCGGTAGGCCGAGTGAGTAGGCTGTCGAAGTGACTACTGTAGTATAGCTTGTGGAACAATCGAAGGCGCAACACCAGGGCGCGTTTCCAAATGGGGGACCAGTTCAAACGCGCTAGAAGATCACTGTAAGCAGAGCGGTAATCGTTGCACATGAGCCGCGCCATCATTCTATTTACCCGCTCAATATCGCGCCTACAGTAAGCCATCGCCGGATACCACACTTCCACACCGTATAGTAACGCGGGAAGAATGCACGCACTGTAAACACGCAATAGTACACTGGTGGGAGCGAAACTGCGGAATTTCCTACACAAAGCGCCAATAGCCCGCTTGGATTTTACAGTAGAGGACGCAGTGTGAGAAGCAAACGCCAACGTAGAGTCCAGAGTAACGCCTAGGTATCGCCATTCATCGACGCGCTCGAGAGTAACACCATTCAAGGTCAGATCGGGAGTCGACACTCGCCTAGGCGCGAGACAAAACAGAAGGAATTTGCACTTTGGGAGCTGCAACGACAGATGTCTGGACTCAGTCATATCATTCACGGTGTCTATATCGCGCTGGAAATCGATGTAGTCTACCTCCTTAAGCACAGGCTTAGAGGCAAATATCGTCTGCAAACAAGACTACTCGACATCCGTCCGATATGTAGCTGTAGTCGACCAGCGCAGTTGACATAGCAGAGGAACAGGAGGGGATCAAGGACGCTGCCCTGCGGGACACCCGAGCGGACCTCCCTAGTTGACGAGAACTCGCCATTAGCGCTCACACGGTACGTCCTTCCTGAAAGGTAGGAGCGCAGCCACGCCAACAGACAGTGAGGCACGTCAAATTCCTCCGCTAGCACCCTAAGAAGCTCCGCGTGGACTACCCTGTCAAAAGCCTTCTTGACGTCAAACAAGCTCCGGTATTAAAAAGTTGAGTTTGTATTCTGACTGACATTGCAAAGAGTTGCGTTCTTTCTAGAGAGTGCGAGAGCTCATCGCCCGTATTGCTCCGCTTCACGAGCTCCTACTTCACGTGAGTATCTTGTGCATGTGTGCATGTAAGACTTAAGTTCGCCCGGACTTTGATTTTTAGAGCTTGTTTGCTTCGCTTCACGAGTTCTTCCGTTGCAAGTTGTTATTGCTTAGCAATATTAGAATCGCCCGGATACTGGTTATATTAAAGAGAGTTAGTTACTTGCTTTGTCTTCTACATACTTACCTAAGATGTGCTCGAATACTGCTTCTGCTTGTTTATT